>JAOCNB020096904.1:0-11648 GCA_026546465.2 Palythoa caribaeorum | reverse complement strand
AATTGAATGAGTTTTTATTGAATTGAACAAGCATTGAATTGAATATTTTCATTGAATTGAAAAGATTTTTCATTGAAATGAATGGTTATTTCTTTGAATTGAAAGCCTTTTTCTTTGAATTTTGTTTTTGAATATTGCTACATTTGGCTTGCCATACTTTCTCAGGTTTTTAACTCAGTTCCTTTTTATATTATTTTTTTCTCCATCGAAAGCTTTTTGCTAATTAAGCAGAATGTAAACAATGACGTCAGAAAAGATTCGCCTACAGCTATCAACTTTAGGCCGTTTTCATTGCTTTGCGTCCGTTGGCGGTATTTCGTGGCGCAAACTTCGTTTTTGCCTACCGTCAATATGCCATATATGATTCAAACAAACTGTGCTTTCCGACTCGGGCGAGACAAACTTGCTGCCTGTTTACATTGACGTTTGGTAAGGTATCCCCGTCAACCGGGGTCAAAGAATCATTCTCTTTACGCTTTATCTTTCCAACCCCTGGTATCCCCCTGGAAGTATCGAAATGAATAAAAGTCACCCCGGCAAAGTTAGGCCCCTACCTCTACAAAGCCCCGCCTCGGTGGGGCACCTCACTTTTGTAAACCAATTAAAAAACGTAAAACCGCTTGGGGAAGAGGTCTCGATACTTGTTGTAAGTAGAGCTTAAACCCATAAAGACAAGACGGTGATCCTGGTTACTGCGTCGCTACAAAATTGTTTTGTGTAGCTTGGGCGACTGATTTATTCTGCGAACGTCGTGATGTTAAAAGTGATATTTATCATAAGACAACAATTATAAGAATCTGCTACACCGAACTTAGCTCCTTAAATAGTAGAAATGTACTGGTTTCGTCATATCGACATCGAAAAAACATTCATTGTGTATTGATTTTACCTTTTGTTGTTGAAAACATAACACAGTTAATTCGTTTACCACATTGTCAAATTTAGAACAAAAGCTATTGTTGTCATATGCTAAATATCACTTTTAACATCATGACGTTCGCAGAATAGATCAGTCGCCTGATGAGTGTAGGGGTGTATGACACCGGATCGAGTTTCGTTCCGGATCGAATTGGATTTAGTTCTATGTTTACATGGTAGAATCGAAAATGGCAAACCTGCATTGTTTCAGGTCAGCACACACATTTCTGGTCGCCATCTTGGATTTGTACCTCAAGATGTGCATGCACTGGGCAGCGCCCCGCTGACCAAGCAATCAAGGCTCCGGGGATGAGACTGGTCTTGTTCCGGAATGAACTTCGATCTCCGTTTATGTCATTCCGGAATAGAATCTCGCACTGGAATGAAAGTTTCGATCCGGAACGAAAACACAAACTCGATCCGGAATGACTTTACTTTCGTTCCGGAGTCATGCAAACACTGTGCACTCAAATGCAGAGCTTCAAGAGGGGGAATAAAGAAATCGGAGCGAGTTCATTCTGGATTGAAACTCGATCCAGTATCGTGTAAACACGGCCGATCGCTGTGGCGTAGGCTTTGCTCGTTTTGGTTTGTTGAAATCGCCGTAATTCAGTGGCTCGGAATGCGAACTTGTGACTACAAAGTGGTGGAAATTGCTCGGAGAGAGTGATTTGTGTAACGATGAGAAAGACCTGCCTCAAGACTAATCTCATTTAGTGTGTTTCTGAGCTTGTTTACGCCGAGAGTATACGATTTACAACCAAGACGTCACTTAGCTTCGAGTTTCGCTTGAAAAATTGAAAAAAAGTTATTTTACTCCGGGTTTACTTAGTTTTGTAAGTTTGTATGTAAACACTTGGGAGGTTTGGAGAACACTCGATAAGCTGAAAACCGCTCCGCTTCGCTTGCCTGGGGTTTTCCCAACCTCCCGCGTGTTTACATCAGGTTATGTAAACAAGGAACGAGGAGTTATCGACTCCTTAATCGCGACGGTAGCCCCCGAAGAGTTGTTTGTTAAACCGGCCAATCACAGCGTAGTACGTCGGACGCGCGAAGTCACAAGCCGACAAGCCATGTCAAAGTATGCCAAGATCGTTTAGTACTTCCAAAGTATTTGTCTTGAAGGTACGTAACAGTATGTAGTTTCAGTTCTTTAATGACAGTTATTGCTTGAAATATAACATCAACAATTTTTCAAAATGCTGCCATGTTCGAAGACGAAGGTAAGCTTTTTAACTAAAAATTCATGTAGATTACCGTGCAGCATTAATCGCGAAGTTCTTCAGAATAAAAAATATTTTAATCCTTTGGTTCACATTTGGTTTTAAAGCATCAATCAAAATATAGCTAGATGTTTACATGCAATAGCAGCGTCGCTAATATCAGCCTTCTCTCCTTCTTAGACGATCTCTTCTTTCAAGTGGCGACGCCGACGGATTAGTTCATCTGAATAGTGAATAGTTATGGCTTCATATTCAGTTTATTTACTCGGTGGTGGAGATGCGAGGGTGAAAAATATGTTTGCATAAGGTTTTTGCATTAATTAAACTTTATATTTTTACGCTTGGCACCTCATGATTCACGACGATAGTATTTTCGGATCATTTTTAAAATTCTGAAATTGATGATGCTTCGGACAGGAATTTCATGCTCGCTCTCCGCGGTTTCGCCGTTCATTGATCCACTGAGTCAAATTGAGCTGTATCCACGTTCAAATGACAATTAAATATCTTTTCTAAAACTATTTGCTTTTTTAGGCTCAAAATCAGCTTACAATAAAATAAAACAACTTCAACTTGTACATCAGGTCAGGAATAATTTTTCTGGTTGATCAAATTTATAAATTTATTTGTTAATTATATATAATAGCCCAAGTTATTCTCCCATTTTGATTGGTTCTCGCCTATGATCTGTTAGAGAACAGACGCACGATTGACGTCACCATTACAAAGTTTTCAATTCTTTATTATATAAAACAAATAGATTCCATATTTTTGTGCGTCTTTTCAGTAACAGATCACAGAGGACGTCAAACTATGGTAAGAACATCAGTGACACACTCGGCTATCGCCTGGTGTGCCACTTTTTTGTTCTTACCACAGTTTGACGTCATCTGTTATCTGTAACTGAACAGACGCACGCAAACATGGAATCTATTTGTTAATTAGATTTTGGTGGCTACTTGTCACAAATCTACTACCACAACATCAAACACTGGTTGCTTCGCTTCTTTCCACACATGAACGAACTAATGATTTTGCTTACCAGTTGCGCTTTGCTTTGTCGTACAGTATTTGGTTACGTGACCAACTCCTGCAAAGGGCCTATCAATGTCATTTTCTTTATTGCAGTGGTTTCACTTTGGGCAAGAAACAATTGTCAAGTTATATTGATTTAAGTGCATTGCTTCTAAACCTAAATTGACTGAATTTTTGATCTTTATAACCAGTGAGAAATACAGTGTGGAAGCTAACTTTGTTAATTATGAAAAGAAACTTTAGAAAACTCTAAAACAACTTGATGGCTTGAGGTAGTAAATAACTAATCCATTATTATATTACTGGGAGCGTTCATCTCCCCTCTATTCACCTTCACCCCAATGCAGTAGTAGACAAATCCAGGAGCCCATTACTAGGAGCGTTCATCATCCCCTATTCAATTTGACTCCAACACAAGTATAGACAAAGCCAGGGGCGCTTTGCTAGGAGTGTTCATCTTTCCCTATTTACCTTGACCGCAACACAGTTGTAGACAAAGCCAGGAGCCCATTACTAGGAGTGTTCATCTTCCTCTATTCAATTTGACTCCAACACAGTAATAGACAAAGCTAGGGGCTCATTGCTAGGAGTGTTCATCTTCACCTATTTACCTTGACCCCAACACAGTTTAGACAAAGCTAGGAGCCCATTACTAGGAGTGTTCATCTTCCCCTATTCACCTTGACACCAACACAGTAGAAGACAAAGCGAGGGGCTCTTTGCTAAGAGTGTTCATTCGCACTTATTTACCTTGACCCTAACACAGTAGTTGGCACCCTGCATGTAAATACTGATTCAGTTTCGCAGAAAATGGGTGTCGGGCACTAAGCTTCGGCTAGAGGGCATGCCCTACCCGGGTAGATTTAAAAGTAAAACGTAACCTCGTCAACTATTGTCTTGTGCTCTGCCCAGCTCGTATGGAACGATGCTGCTATTAATGGTGTTGCCTGTGGCTTTTATGAGTGTGACGAAGCAAACTCGCAGGCCATTGAATGTAGATGAGTTATATCTTTAAATGGCTGATTTTCAATATATTTTGGCGCACAGGGAAAAGATTGCAGGCGCGATAATGAATGTTGGGAGTATGAACTCTTTGTGCGGGGGCCTGAAAACTTTTTCGTGGTTTCCCGCCTATTCTGTTATTGTCGTTTTGGTCCTTAATAGCTTGCGTAGCAGGCGCAAGGGGATTGGGGAGTGTGGAGCGAATTTGGGAGTTCCCTCCACACTCCCCAATCCCCTTGAGCCTTCTACGTAGGCTAAACAAAGAGCAAGAGCTTAAAAACCTTGCCTAATTTCAGCAGCTCTTGTGCGGGTTTTACTCGTGTTTTACGATGGATGGAAGCAAACAACACGCGAGTGCGGGGAGCAAGTAAAACATTTTTAATAGACCTTTTCACTTCCTGAAAAGTAACCAAGCTTCTACATGAAGTCGAGGATAAGGGTGAACTGGCACAGTTAGAGAAGTGGAAATAAATATCATAAAGACGACACTGATTAGTATGTTTATTATTTTCACTTCTCTAACTGTGCGATTTTACCCTTAGCCTTGTATGTTTTAGGCTAGGTTACTTTTTTCGAACTGTGAAATGGTCTGTTGGGAATGATAAAATTTGAATCTATAAGCTACCATGTTTAACATTCTGTTAATATAGCATTATTGGTGAACCTACTTGTTTCGAAAAATACTTTTTGTTAACCTGAGCTCGAGATACAGAAGAAAAATAACGTTCAGAATCGTTCCAGTGCAAACAATTACCACTAGACATACAACAGTTTTAAACAATATAATATTTATTGTTCAGTTTAACAAGCATTCAGGGAATTTCGACTGAATTTGTATAACGTAAATTGTTACAAAAGAATGGCCTTAGATACAAAAATGATTAAATTCTTCATATAACTAAGAATTAATAGTTATAAGCAAGAAAGTTTTAGGCACTTTGCAAACATACGGGTACTCTTCACACCAGAAATTTGTTTTTAAATATATCTTACGCTTTTATACTATATTTATTAACAATGCTTGATTTGATTTGTTTTTTTTTTTCAATATCAGTCACGATAAAGCATTGAGCTTGCACTCTTTAACATCTGCAATGGATAAAAACATTGTGTAAGTTGTGACACCCTAATTTTAGGTGATAAACTAAGCTCTGTGTTTCATACAAGTGCTACCATGTGAACTGAGGACCCCATCTGGCCGAGTTCGGAATTATGCCTTGAAAAAGTATTAAGTACCATTATTATATGGCATACTCGCTGAGCGGGCAAGATGGAGCGAATTCTGTGTTCTGATTGGTTACACGTGCGGGCAAGATATGCCCATCTTGCCCACTCGGGATTACGCGTTTTGTTCCCGCAAGTGAAATAAATTGCGTGGAGCGGAATTACACATTCAGTTTTGGGCAATGGAGTCGCAAAAATCAAAACATAGAAAACAGGCGATTTTCGTATTTTATTAACCAACAAATACAAAAATTAAGACACAAAGTGATATGAAGACATATTTTGTCTTAAGGAAAACAGTAATAAAGTGAAATTCTTTGGCCATATAATAATAAATCCTTTATTGAACAAGCTTGTTCGGTCAAGATGGCTGGATATTGGCCTCGTTCTTTTTTTGCAGTTTCATGGACCGAGACTTCGTCTCGAAACTTCGTCTCGGTCCATAATAACGCAAGAAAAAATCTTGGTCAGTATGCAGCCATGTTGACCGAACAAGCTTGTTCACTAAAGCGTATATATCAAAAGATATATGATAAAGATCTTCCGTTGCCAAGCAAAATTTACTAGCCAGGGAAAGAAAAACATTTTCCCTAATTTCATAGTTTTCCACTTGGTTTGTTTTGGTTTGATTTTACAGCTACTTTAAACATTTAGTCTTTTTGAGACTAGCGAGGTGTTTGTGTTGTAAGTGAGGAAGCTGATGCTCAGTGTTGTCTTACCACCGCTACAGGTTTTTACCGAATTGTTTCTGAAATGCGGAATGCTACCCCGGATGAAATTTTGTATGCCCGCAGACGGAGAGACGAGAGTCTGAATATGGCAAGAGCACTTCGTCAAGGCGTTCATACGCGGCCGGAGCAAACTGGTCCAAACACTGCCAGGTAATAATTTATAAACAAGGTTGTGTGAAGTTATGATATTTATTGTTAGGGTTAAACAAGATAAGATTCGTACTCAAGAGTCCATGAAGGTTTAGGGTGGGGTGGGGATAAGGTGCGGTGGTGTGGAGGTGAGGTTGGGCAGGTTGGGGTGGAGTAGGTTGGGTTGGAGTGAGATGTCGGTGAGGTGAGGTGTAGTACCAAGGGTGGGGTGGGGATAGGTGGGGTGAGGTGGAGTGGGTTATGGGGTGACGTGTGGTGAGGTAGGTTGAGGTGGGTTGGAGATGAAAGTTGAGGTGCGGTTAGGGGGGCTGGGGTGGCGTGGGAAAAGCCATGATAAAAGTATTTAGGATAGCGAGTGGGTTCCATTTATGGGGCCAGGGGGGGTGGCAGACTTCTTTTTTGTACTTGGCTCTTGAGTCGAAAGTCAAAAGCGTTTTCCAGCATGCAAATGTGAGTTTAGCCGATGTAAAAACGACTTTCCTAGTAAGGAACCCATTGTCCCTGATAAGACACTGGAAGTACACTATTAGTTTGTTTTTGTGCATTTTTGTTTTTTGTGCCATGATATTTGTAGGAACAATTTTTGGTATGTGTGACGTGTGCTATGTTGGTGTAAATCCAATATACAAAGCACTATATTTTAGCTCCAATTTTTAAGGTAGCAAGTATTTTTCAGCAGAAAACACTTCAAAACATTGTGAATTAAGAAACGGCAAGAGACGGACCAGATGGCGGGGTTATAGAACGCGGGGTTACAAAGCGTGGTGTTACTAAGCGGGTGGTTAAAAAGCTTTGGATAACCAAAGACAACAACAACTTGTGATCAGCGCTCTGACATGCGAGCTTTGCCTCCTCGATAAAATTATTTTCTTTTGGATATTAATTAAGAAACGGCAAGAGACGGACCAGATGGCGGAGTTATAGAAACGCGGGGTTACAAAGCGTGGGGTTACTAAGCGGGTGGTTACAAAGCTTGGGATAACCAAAGACAACCCCAACTTGTGATCAGCGCTCTAACAACCGAGCCTTCCCTCCTCGAAACGCGGGGTTACAAAGTGTGGGGTTACTAAGCGGGTGGTTACAAAGCTTGGGATAACCAAAGACAACCCCAACTTGTGACCAGCGCTCTAACAACTGAGCCTTCCCTCCTCGAAATAGTTATTTTATTTTGGATATAGATATAATAATGCACAATTTAAGTTTGAATATAAGAAAGTTAAGTGGTCGACCCTTTAAAATATACACCTCAAAATATATATACGAAATTCAACGCCTTGTTGCCAAATAATGCTAAATAAACTATCCCAGTCCATTTTTGTCCCACATATATCAACTTGGTATCTGATGATTTCAATTAAAGTTTCAGACTAGAAAATGAAGAAGAGTTGCTGCAAAATCAACAAAGACGCGACCAACTGATTTTACAGGAGTATCAGCGGAGTGGACAACCGGCCCAACTTTCTGCGGTTCAACGTCATGGCCACGTGAGTGATTTAACAAGCATACCGTATTTCCTCGAATAAACGCCGCGTTTATTCAAGGGCTGCGTTTATTTAAAATTCTTTTTATTTTTTAAACAACCAGCCGTAGCTTTACTTTAAAAAGTAGAAAAATGATACAGTTCTTTGTCTGGCTGTACCAATCAATCTTTATAGTTTTAAAACTACAACTTGTTGTGCTTGTAAACGCGTAATTATTGTATTGAACTATAATTATAATTATTTTCTTTTGTTCAATATTTGAATTGACGGCGTTTATTCGAGGGCGGCGTTTATCAACATTTTGACTCTCAGGTGCGGCGTTTATTCAAGGAATTACAGTAACTACCAAACAAAGTTAAGACACAGTACATATCAGAATACAGTTACTCTAATGTTTGTTTTAAAACGAACGTGCTGAGCAACAATGTGCTCACGCGCGTTTTAAAAGGCTCTCACTAAGATTCACGATGCCGCCGAAATGTTTTTGTTTCACAACAAAAAATTTTCACGACGTGATAAATCATATATTTCTTTCATTTAAAAAAATAAAAAAAGTCAATGCGCTGGGAACAATCATTACCCGCACTGATGATAAACCGTGGCCTTATGAACAAGTGAGATAAAACTAAAAGCAAAGAAAGGCATCTGAAATTATGCGTGAAATCAGCCCAGAGGAGATAGCTAAAGTCGGGCTACTGTTATAATGCTTTGTAAACAATAATAAATTGAAAACACAGAAATGTAAACCATACAAAAATATAATGGAGCGTAAATAATTCAGATATATGTATTTTATCAGTATCTTCACATTTTTGTGTTATTGCTAACTTTATAGTTAATGAGCAAGTATTCCAAAAATTTCGGTACCGTGACTTCTTCGCTACAAAATCGATCTTTAAAGTTTGGGCGCGGGCGGGAGTTTCTAAGCCTGGGTCCAGAACAGGCCGTGACGTCACGGCAGGAATCGTAGACTCTTCATTTCACTGCTTTATTGTATTTCCACACAAACCCGACCATTTTTCGTTTTGTTTACGCCAAAAAAATGATTGGGTTTGTATGGAAATACAATGAAACACTGAAATAAACTGACTGACGGGAAAAGTAGACGATTCCTGAAGTGACGTCACCGCCTGTTCCGGACCCAGACTTAGCAACTCCCGGTCATCCTCGTTGGGCATGGTCGGCGCGGGTACCTTAAAGCTCGATTTTGTGGCGTGCCGGAATCGAAAAAAAAAACGTTGTTCGCCATATAGACACTTTAAGGGTTTCAGTTATTAGTTTATTTATCGTTTTATCCAACTAATTACTTGACATAAACGCTCCGATACTGCACTCTCCGATAAAAAGCTCCCCTCCTCTGGAGCTTCAAATTTCTTCCCTCCCCCTCCCTTTCTAATAATTCGCCTCGCTCTTCTAGCCTGCTAGGCGGTTGCATATTTGTTTTTTTAACGCGGAATACTCACTAGCGAAAAACCTCCCCTTTCCCCCTCCCCCTCCCTTCCATTTTTCGCTTGCTTCCAATACCGCTCGACCACACGAAATCGAAGATGGCGGCAACCGGCCGTGAGGTGTGAGTTTCCCGCGCTAAAAATACACCCAACCGCCCGCCCATACGCAGGGTACTACTCTTCCAAACCTATTAAGACTTTCATCAGTTGATCCTTTGATTATAAAACAAAAGGGAGAGTATGGTGTTAAAAATCAATTTTATTGATTGCTGTTCATAATACTCCCAACTCCGATCTTCGCGTAGATCAGTTTTGTTCTTATATTGTTCAGTTCTGACTTTAGTATTTCAACAATTGCTCTGGACTTACTTAAAGCGTTAAAAGTTTGGATAAATTCGAATTCTAACCATTTCTTACAGCCAGTATATGAAATAGTGATTACTTGTGCCAGGTGATAGATACAAGTCTTGGACTGTCGTCTTTTACTGAATAATATGTGTATGTTCACCACTTCACTAACCATTCCTTACAGTTAGTATATAAAATAGTTTTTACTTGTGTCAGCTGATAGGCAACAAGTTTGGGACTGTAGTCTTATAGTATAATATGCGCCTGTTCACAACCCATCGTAACAAACCGGTACCTTTTTACTAACAAAGCGTGGCGTTACAGCTAGTATACAAAATAGTGTTTAGTTTTGCCAGCTGATAGGCAACTTGTAGGCTCAGCGAGTATAAAATACACATGCACACTAATTGTTGTACCATGCAAACAGCATGTTACGACGAGTAGTGTGCATTTCACTAATGAGGGGTTACAGCTGATATGTATGATATAGTTTTGGCCACGAGTGAAAGATTACAGTTTTCGCAGTATGATAAACGCGATTAACCTGAAACGCCTCAATGATATCTAGAGCCGTTACGACTGCCATAACTAAGTCAATTAGTTGTTTATGAGCTCATTTTATTGGTCTGAAATCCCCCAAATATACTACAACTCTAGTTCGTCCGTGTTCTCTTCTGGGCGTAGCCCGTATCTCTGATATATAAAACTGTGCCGAGAAGACCACTTCCTCCACAGAAGTACAGCGACTAAAGTTGCAACTGCTGTGACAACCACAGCCAAAACAATTGCCACTATAACCTCAGGGGGGATGGGACGGTTCTTAGAACCCCGGTTCTTAGAACCCTTGATCTTTGAATTGGCCGTGGACCAAAGATATGAGTTTTTCCAGGCAGTAAGTTTACATATTCCTTCTTTTTTCACTTGCGTACCAAGATCAGAGCAAATATCTTCGAGAAAGTACTTTTTTGACAAGTAAGCTACACATTTAGCTGGAATGGCGTCGCACTGAGAGCGGCAGGCTGTGTAATAGCTGTGTGGCTCATCTTCGAAACAGGGGGGGAAATACTGGCTGCAGACAAATCGTTTTACAAAGTCATTACCTAGACATATTTTGCTATCATTCATCAATTCTATCTGTAACATTTCCAACACGCCACGGTGCTCTTGACCTGCAGGATGAATGAGAGTATGTTCGTACCCAGCCCCCCTGCACAGGGACACATTCAGCCGGTAACAAGAACGCTGCGGCGGACCTGGGGAGAATAAGTTAAGACAAGTTAAAGCTAACTTCTGTTGTCGTGCATTGGAGCCGGTACTTATCTACTGCTTCTGTTGTGTTGAGCGGATGAGAGCCAATGATGATGATGATAATAATTCATTTCTTTCGCGCAAACTCAGCAGCAAGGTTTTCAAATGCGCCTTACAATATTACATTAAGTTCCTAAATAATTCTAACAAACTAGTCAATGACTTTCCCATTAATCTATCACAAGATAGCCCCCAGCAGAAGCTTGCTCTCATTTTACCGACCTCGTAAGGATGGAAAGCTGAGTCAGCTTTGGCAGAAAAGAAGGTCACACGAATGTTCTATGCTCGGCTGAGCCGGGAGTTGAACCCGGGACCTTGTAGTTGAAAGAAAGAAATCTTACCACTGCGCCAACCACGCCGCTGTTAATTATAACTGAGGTCTGAGCAAACAATGGTTAAAATAAAAGTTGGAAATGAGCCTGCGATGCCTTATTTTGGAATTCTTTCAACAATTTCGTATACAGCCTGGGTACGAGGTTGTGGGCACAGTCCTCTGATAAACGCTTCTTTATAAGAACAACTTTATAAGAACAACAAGACTCAAATTTGCCAATATTTAAGAACAAGCTCAGGCTGAGGCTTGATAACTAGTTAAGTTTTTGTGGTATAAAATTGACTTAAACTTAGAGATACAGCATAAAACATAAAAAGATTCAATGTGAAGACTGCTCCACGTGCACAAACAATGAAGGTCGTTCGCCTCTTTATTATATGGCCAACTAAATCCGCGCGCTGCGATTGGTTAAATCGAGGTCCATAAGTACCCGTATTCGGCCCTGC
>JAOCNB020096817.1:0-11650 GCA_026546465.2 Palythoa caribaeorum | reverse complement strand
TGTGAAGAATACTCGAATTGTTTAACAAAAATATCGAATTTTCCCACGACGTGTCACAGAGAAACGTCACTTCTGTCAACCCTCCCACCCCCAAACGTAAAATTGACGTTTCTTGTGGGCAAAATCGATATGTGAGGCTTCCCTTAATATAAAGGATGACTATTCGAAAAATCAAAGTAATTAAACGTAAGTAATAGGCGATCCAAAATTATTACTTAGGCTTAGCTGAAGGCTTAAATCTTAAAACTGCGCTCAAGATAAAAATAACGAAGATAGAATATATTTAAGCATACCTCTATCCCGGGTTGAAAATAATCGCCGATTGCCCTTAAATATTATTTTACTTCAGATGTGATTAACTTGTCTTGTCGAGGGCGAGATCGGAAATATGATTCTTAAAGGAAAAGGCACGCGGTCTACACTATTTAATCATTAACGAGGAAAATATTAATCAGACGAAAATATAAACGATTAGGTTATCACGCGGTTAAGACTTATAACGGGCCGTTACACCCTGTTTAAAGAAGTTTTGAGTTCCCTATAACAAGCAGTTATCAATAATGACTATCGCATTGTCGTTACGCTATCTCTAGAATTACTCTAGCCGTTACTGTTGCCGTTGCAGTGATCGTTAACTTTACCATTATTGTCTTTATCATGACCATCACCATCGTTATCTTTACCGTTACCGTTATTGTAATCCCCATCTCCATCATCTATTTCCATCTTCTTCTCCTTCTCAATCTCCATGCATCTCCATCTCCATCTCTATTCTCATCGCCATCTCCAATGCAATTTCCATCTCCACCTCCATCTCCATAACCATCTCCTTCTCCATCTCCATATTCCATCTTCATATTCAATCTCCAACTTCATCTCCATCTTCATCTCTTTCTGTATCTCCATCTCCATCTTTTTCTCTATCTCCATATTCCATCTCCATCTCCATATTCCATATTCCATCTCCATTTCTATCTCCATTTCCATCTCCATTTCCATCTCCATCTCCTTCTCCAAAACCATCTCCATCTTCATCTCCGTCGCCATCTCCATTTCCATCTTAATACACTAAGAATTAAAACAGCAGAAAATTTAGACGTTATATACTTTATAGCAACAAGAACAACAGAAGTTTGGAGTTCCATCTTATGTCATTAACCACGGACTTCTCAATACTAGTGATTACGTCCAGTTGCTTCAAGAAACTAAGGTAAAGCATGTAAACCGCTACCGTTAAAGAAAAGAAGAAAAGCTAAAACTTTTGTTTGTGCATATTCCTAGCTGTTTAAAGTTGAAGAAAGCTCTAAATGATGATAATGACGATCTCTAGAAATCCTATGCAATTAGGGCAATAGAGATATTTCATCATACTCGTCGTGTGGTCTCTCTTACTTTAACGTTTCGTAATATCACGCTTAGATTTCTTCAAACTTACGGCACGTGGTGTCTAATAATTTCATTATTATTTTGTGAATTAATTGAGGTAGAAAACTGTAAAGGAAAGTTAAAGAGGAACAAAACAAAGGTTTTCTCAAAACACAATGGTCATTTTTAAATTCTAGAGCGGTCTCCTCTCTATATCTATTTGTGAAGTTAAAACATTGAGATATCTACAGAAATTGAAGACGTTCTACGGAGTGATCACTGTAATTATAATCGATTTATATTTATTTACTTTCTTCCAATCATGACGCCTAGAAAATAGCACTTTGAGATTGATATCGTGGTATAGAAAGTGTGTTGAGAACCACAATTATAAATCTCGCGATCAGTTTATTTTTTATATTTTATTTTTTAGACTTAAAGAATATTGAAGTACCAGTTATTAGGCTCCCTGCTAAGTGTAAAAGAAGTTACCGGGGAATGTTTTTAAAAGAATTTTATCATATACTGATATTGTTATTGTCATTGTCATTGTCATTGTCATTGTCATTGTCATTGTCATTGTTATTGTCATTGTTATTGTTATTGTTAGATAAGTAGTTTGGGTTATCTCATTGTGAAATGATATTTTCACCACAGGTCCTAATTGGTCTTGGAGAACCATTTGAAGGGCCTGCTCCTTTAGATGCACTGGCCAACGGCTGTCTATTCGTGAACCCAAAAGTGAGTGCTGTAAGCTAAGCTAAATACTTTTACGAGCTAAGTGATCTATTGGAGCCAGTGCTTATCTCAGTTTTCTGTTGTGTGAAGCTGATGAGAACCATTAATTCATGGCCGGCGGAAACTCATGGTGTTTGGAGTGGCAGAGAATGTTAAAGCGATCGCCAAAGGCGCGAGTCTGTGAGAAAGGTCTGGAGCGTTCTCGTCACCAGATCCCAGCGTTTCTCTTAGCCAGCGGGGCCTTCTCGTGCGAAGACCCAGTCTTCTAAGAGAAACAATAGGATCTGGGGACAAGAATGAGTCGGGAGGCATGTTTCTCCGGGAGTTTTAGGCAAACTGCGTTTTATGAAATGCCAATTCTGTACATATTCTGGGGGTAATTCTAAATTAATTTTTAACGTTCAGGTTATATTTTTTTCGGCAACGATTCCCAGTTTAAATCTTCTTGCTTACTGACAAAATAAAACAAAAATATGCTTTCTAGCAAATATTTATCCAGGCAGAGGCCCGTAAACTAAAGGTTTGAACGAGGTTTATTATCACAACCCGATTGCAAGAATACTATATGCATTGGCATATGGTATGATCACGGCCAAGGATTTAAAAAAAAGGTGATAAAAGACGGCTTTTTAGTGTCGAATAATACCTTTTAGCAACAACAGACTTTTTTTTTGAAAAAACCTGATCACTGCTAAAAAATTGTCCTTATGATGAGAATTAGGGTACTGGTGCCCCTCCTGCCCCTACCCCTCCGGCCTTCATCCTCCCCCGGATGGTTCACGTTTTGCCATTAAAATGAGGAGCATAAACAGTTGTCAGAAAAAATTGGTTTATGCCCTAAGAGGGAATCGAACCTACGTCTCCCTGTATTCTAGTCAGGAGTGCTAACCACTACACCATCAGGTACCACCACGCTATCAACGTAGCAGTTTCACGACTAGTTGAGTTGGATAGCGCGCGAGGATTCCCGGTGCCCAATTTTTTCTGAAATGCAAATGCAGCCTAACACCACTGGAGTGTGTCTCGCCTTCAACATAAGGCTCAGATCAACCGAATAATACCAAATGTAAGGCATATATGAAACAACAAGCGGCTCGGCCCAAGCCTATATACAAACATATATCAATGTATGTTGTTCAGTAGTATGAAAGAAAGAATAAACAGTTGTCAGAAAAAATGTAGAATAGAATAGAATACAGGGAGACGTGGGTTCGATTCCCGCTCAAGGCATATACCAATTTTTTCTGACAACTGTTTATTCTTTTTTTTCATACTACTGAACAACATACATTGAAAAATGAATAGCGTTGAGTCAATTCGGTCTTTTAGAACGCAAACTTTAATCGCTTCTGAAGTAGGTTACATTCATAGAGATAATGACATAAATAATACATAACACGCATGAAACTAGTCTAGCAGTTGCTTAGTTTTCTTAACGCTACTAGGGCTGGGGGGTAAGGGGGGGGATGGGGGAAACTTTTGTGTCCAACCCAATTCCCCCCAAGTTGGTTTTTCATAATTTTCTCTGCAACATATCTGGTGACTTGAACTAAAATTTTATAAGGAACATTTTTATATTTATTGTGATGTGTCAGCTACTGCCATGGTAACAATGTTTTGAACTCTGTTTTTCCCATTTTTTGCTAGGAAGCATTAAGTCAGGAAGAAATGCGCTTTGTCTTTATACTTGTGCTTTTATCATATCAGTGACGTTGTATAACTTGCAATATGTCAATTAACCCTATCCAGTTCAAGCTTTTTTGAGGTCTCTACATAACTTTCTTAATTTTAATCCAAACTTGTGGAAATTTTGTACAATTGATCATTAGAGTATGCTCTATCTTTTGGTGGTAGTACAGTGTATTGCACTCACGTGTAATGACGTCAATTGTATTGACTCATTATACAGCTTCTTCGAACCTGTTTTCAATATTACTTGCTGTGACGAGATATTAACAATGGATACACAGTTTAAAGACTTTATTGACCCTATAACAGTATGATAGCTATTTGTGGTAGTTTATACTCTAATTAAATTGCTGTATGGCGTAATGATGACGTCGTATAATTTTTAAATTTGAGGTGTTTTTTAATCTTTTCGTAACACAGTTATCACATGCAATCGTGGTATTAAAGATAAAAACACAAAAAACATTAAAATCACAAAAGCAATGCATAAAAGATTCCATTGTTATTTTAATCTTGCCCGAATGGAATTCTGGGTAATTCAGTCATTTCGGCGGCATGGAGTTCTACCCATCTTTAATCATAGATTTTTTTTAAGTGTCGAGCCACCCACTACTACTGACAAATATTTGTGCTCGCTGAGTTTCTTAGAAGCCAAAACTTGCCGAAAATGCTTCGGGATCCACAGAGTGGCCAGAGAGACGACTTCATTCATGATCCGCAATGTTTCCAAACATAAACTTTTGGCGTCCCAATCAGCATGAAATCACCTCTCACTTCTGGTTTCTTTCAGAAGATTACTTTTACCCACCATTCTAGCTTGATGATGCTAGTCTGGGGGTTTCTGTTGTGGTAAATAGATAAAAAAAAAACACTTATAAACACAGTAAACTTACCAGACATTCGCTTTCGTGTCGTTCAGGTAAACAAATTGCGCCAAAAGTTGGTGACGCCACAAAAAAAGCTGGAGCCCCTAATGTATAGTAACAGCAGTAATCTTCATGAAAGATCGCTATTTTGATTGTCAAAAGTTGATTGACTGTTTACTGCTTTATTAACTGTGAAGAAAACTATTTAGCACTCCGTCATCAAAGAGTTAAACTTCCGATAAAACAACAAAACAACAAATTGAATGACGTCATGATGACGTCATCATTACGTAACCACTCTTAAGCACCTTAAAATGCACATATTCACTCAAACATTGTGTCTGCCTAATATCATTCATTTGACCCAGTGTTACAGATTTTACAGAGGAAGGGGGAGGAGAGGGCGCACAAAGTACAAATTCCCCCCCCCCCATCCCCAGCCATTTTAAGGCCTAAAAATCAAAAAGGGTTAAAGAGGAGTATTCTGGAATGTTCTAAACAAATTTAGTCTTTTTATAGAGGCTTACATAGCGTTTGGGATAATAATAAAGATTAGCAAATTGACCTCCTAGAACGTTCTCATTTAGAAAGCAAATGTAGGTCATTCCAGAAAATTCCAGATATCCGTTGCAAGTTAGCCCCAAGCAGAAGCTGGTCTTCGCTTTACCGACCTTGTAAAGATGGAAAGTTAAGTCATTCTTGGAGGAAAAAAAGTCACACAAATGCTCGATAGTCAGGGTTTATATCTGATTCCTAGTGGCTTGTGGCAGGTCGGGAAGGCAGAATTCGTACCACTGCTTATGCGCCAAACACACCACCGTGCGCCATGTTTTTAGTTAACAGTTTCTGATATAGAGAGATTCGACGACACAAAAACACAAGTTACTTTATAAACACTTGCAAATGGCAATCTTAAAATCAACAACAACAAGAGTGTTATTTATTATCACGTGGCAAGTTTTATTCAAGTTCTTTTAATAAGCAGCGATAAACTTACATATAGCTATCATCTGATTTGTTACCGTTGCAGTACACTATACCAAAGGACAGACTAAACAGTGGTTTCTTTGGAGGCAAACCAATGAGCCGAAAGGTTAGAATGTTACATACATTATCCTATCCTCGCAGTGGTTTTTCTTTAACTGCAACGTAAACAGTTCTACTTCTTGTCTATACAACTTCAGATGCTTCATAGCTTGGTACTCTTTGGTAGACTCAAAATAACCAGTTCATTTGAGTTGTTCATTTTGTCTTCTTTTCTGGTTTTCGACTTTGTCCTTTGGTGAACGTCAATTCTTATGTTGATTTTTTTAGAACAATACTCAAGTTTCCCTAGGCCTCTTTTTATTAGGTAATTTGATGTTGTGACGTCACGGATTAGATTGCGGGCGCAATGATGGCGGCTCAGCGTTCATTTTGCACATTTTGTAAGTTATCTTTAAGGATGCTGCTTGAGGATTTGCCCAAAAAATTACATTTCTGGAATTCCAAACAGATATTCTTAAACATATAAAAAAATGGTTTTGGGGTTCAGCTTTCCTTTAAAACTCGTCTTCCTTTTTCGTGATCAAGGAGTATTACTTTTAGTATGAAATTTCAATTAATTTTGATGATTTTAGACTTTGTTATTGAAAAACCTTAAGTTGTATTTAACAAATACCTTTTTTTGTTTCAGATAACATCACAAAATGGGTACACAGAAATTTTTGTAGGAAAACCCTTTGTGCATACCATTGATATCTCAAACTTGACGGAAGTAGAGTCGTCTATCAAGGAGATAATTGAAACTAAGGTAGTGTAGCCATCAATGAAGCTTTAGTAGCGTATATGGGATGGAACTGTTAACTTAATAGACCTAATCCGCTGCCCTCAATGTTTTACCAATACAGTCCTCTTGGCAATTAGGGTTTTTGTTTTAGATGTGGCAATGAGAAAAACACGAAAGAATGTTCAGCTTAAACAAAGAACCTCATTTCCAAAGAGGGCTGTATTGGTAAAACATTGAGGGCAGCGGATTAGGTCTATTCCAATCCGTACTGCTCAACAAGAGATTCTAATTACGTCACAATAAGTACTTTCCAGCCGATCAGAAACTTGGCAGCTACATTTATCCAACTTAAATCAAAGTTTTAGCGTCTGAAGGCAAACGGACGCAGTTCAATTCCCATAATTTTTAAGACCAACAATGTTGGGAGTTGTTGGCAATTGTCGCGCGGTGCATGCAAACTAATGTGACAACTCCCGACATTATTGGCGACCGACGAAAGAAGCGATGCATTCTGGTAAAGTACTCCTTCAATGCGCATGTGCAGACGTGTGCACGAGGCCATCATTGTAATTTCGTAAATTTTTCTAATCAGGAAGAAGCCCATCTACCGTACGAGTTCACTCATCAAGGTTTCATTGAGAGAGTTAATGCGTTTGTCGAGAATCAGGTCAGTTAAAATTTCATTTTTGTGAAAGGAGAACTTATTTTTGTAATTATAATCGATTACAAAAATCACAACATCAAAAACGTTTGAGTTTGTATCCCTTTATAATATTTGAAACAAAGAACTCTCAAAGTTTAAAAATTATCTTGAACCAGATCAGCCAAAAATGTTAGATCACTTATGACCAAGTAATTTATTGGAAATAAATTCAAGGTAGAATACCTTTTAAAGCTCTTAATAAAACAAAAAAACAAATAGCGAAGAAAGAAACAACATATTTAACAAATTTAAAATTTAAGTTTGAAACTATGGAAAAAAATTTGATTTAAGACGTTTCGGACAAAAGTCCTTTTTCGTGTAAAGTATGGGAAATTTAGGTGGGGAGGTAGTTATAGAGCACAGTGCGGAATGATTATCTAATAAGCTAAGTAAGTGGGTAATAAAAAAAACCAGAGAACACAGAAATATAAATAAGAGGAAATATATGACTGGTTGCAGTGTATTCAATGTTCTCATTGCAATTAGTTATATATATTGGCGAAACTGGCCGTTGTCTAGGTAACCGCATCAGAGATCATCATACACAATAATAATGCTTTTCAACCAGTTTCTTTCTATTTTAATTCTTTCGTTCATTCCATTTATAATTTTGTTGCTTTCGGTCTATTTCTTATTCACTATAACTATATAAGACTATAAAACTTTATTTCACATTTCACAGTTTCATTTATAAAAAAAATATCAATAAATTCTATATTTAGCTTAGGGGAAAAACGAGATATATAGATACTAATTCTAAACATAGTATAAATTAGGAAATTTCTAGTGTCTAAATTAACTTTGCAGTATTCTAGTCAGACACTAGTCATTTTATGTTACAATTTGTTTTTGACATAAACAGCAGACTTTCAAAATTGTTTACTCATAGAGTTTAGAGCGAGAAATTTATCTAATTATGTAATTTGTTTTTTAATCAAGTATCTTTTGGCTTTTTGAGTAAATTTATAATGATTGAAATGTTTCAGCTCGTCTGGTGATTCTTGCCCGGCATCTGTCATGGCTTTTGTGGTTTCTTACCAATGTTTGTTCTGCAGTGCGTCTTGTAGAAATTGCCTTTGGACGAATATCTTGTATTATATATATGTACGTCGCTAGCATAACGGAAGTATTGATCGAAGATACCCAGTAGTTGTTTTTAATGCCATTGGTAGGAAAAGTGCACGGCGGCAACGATTGCCGCAAAACAAAAAAGAGATGTGTATAATACACACCTTGGGCGCTCACAGCCCCCATGGGATAAACAGATACTTCGCTTTCAATTAGTCTATTGTCTTTTCCTACTCTTTTGTATTACATTTCAACCATTTGCTTCACGGCTCTTTCATACTTTTCCACGCACCACCACCATGAGACTATGAGATAAACTAAAATTTCGAGTCCTTTTTTAGTGTCCCGTCCAGGGGGAGTCAATGACTCTTATCCGCTTAACAGTACAGAAACACGGGCTACAGTGGGCCACTTAGGATCGTAAAAGGATTTAGCTTTTTAGCTAGCTATTGTAAGTATGGAGTACTCTTATAATGACCTTTTTTTAAACCAGGATTTCTGCACTCAAAGAAACTGGCCACCCAAAAGCGACCTACGGCCTCTCAAAGGTTTGCCAGGACAGTCTTGTATAGACGTATGTCTGGAGAACAAGTTACTCTGTGAAAATACTTTCTTTCACTACCTCAACGACACAAAACTCCTAGAAAGGTTTGCCCCTTTATTATTTTTTGCATACAACAAATGCAATCCTTGTTCTCAAAAGTATCCGTTCTTCGGTGTTACCGCAAATGCCATTTCTACCCACTTCCGCATTAGGCCTCTTAAAAAAATATCAAGGTTTATCATCAGCGCGCGCACTGATTTTTGCCAGCGGAGTGACTTTTTTTTAATTTTTCAAATAAATGAAATATATGACCAAAAATTCGAAAATTTTTTTTTCGTTGCGAAACACTAAACAAAGTGACGAGCAATTCGGCCGACGGCATATTGCGACACTTGAGGCAAAGAGTACATTTAAAATGTGCACCATTAATAGATTGTATTTTCATATTAATCATAACTTATTTTGGTAGTTAGTGGCGTAGTATTACTCCCAAACTGGCTCCTTAGTCCACAAACGACTATTAAACCTAAAAAAGAGCCCTCCCTCACGTACTTAAATTTGGAAAATTTTGATGATAAACTGGGATGTCTTTTTAAGTGTCCTTAACATTTTCGTAGCGTTTCAACTGTTTATTCTAAAACGTTCGAAAACGCTTAATGAAAGCTGCCCAACTTATCTCACGTGCTAGAGATGACGTCATGGTTTGCAGTTTGATACCACCATATTGTAAACTTTATTGTAAACTGAGCAATGCATATACCTGTCTTGAAGTACCCCCAAAATATTGTAAAACCCCAAAAACGCAGCTAATGATGGCCACATTGGGGTTTTAAGTCGACCAACCAATACTATTATTGTTATTATTAATATTATTAATATTATTATTATTTTTATTATTATTTATTATTATTATTGTTATCATTATTATTATTGTTATTGTTGTTGTTGTTGTGTTGTCATTATTGTTAGTATTACTATAAAATGATATTTACGTGCAAAAAGTTGTCATTTTGATTCACTTTCGAAACTAAGTGATTTCAAACCACAACGCAAGTTTTAGCATATTGTAACTAGTACAAAATTTAAACATGAAAGGCGTAGGTTTGTTTGTTCTTACTTATATTTATATGTTTATAGTTTTGGATTACAATGCAAATCCTACGAGTGTATGGAAACTCTTTATGCTCCTGCTGTTGACGCCAATAACAGCAAGTGCTTGCTGCAAAAGGAAACATTGTTATACAGCTGCCGAGCGTCAAGTCCTACTTTAACAAGACTTTGTCCCTGCCGACTTTACATCAAAGAACAAACTGCACTTTGTCAATCGTGTTTAAAAAGGACAAACCAAGACTAAAGATATTGACAATTTAATGAGTATTTTAACTTTAAACGATTCAAAAGACGTTCAATTCTATCTAAACTTACGCGTATATAACATCTTACAAAAAATTACGTCTTGCTTAGTTGCTTAATTAATTCTTTTCTAATGCACTATTTCAATATTATAAATATATTAAAATCTAGCGTAAATCTCAATGACGTTACCCTAGCTATTTTAGTGGATAAAAACTGAAAGAGTTGGGAGATTTAAAGACGGAAAATACTGACTACAAGCACCAAATCGTCTATCCTGACATCCAAGCAAAAGTGTTGCTTTGGTTAGCGGAAATTTTGTTCGTCTAGTAAATATCAAAAATATGATAATATGCACAATTGCACAACAACACAGCCTTTAATGATACATTTCGGTAGTTCATGGACTGTAACTGGCGGGCGCCACGCTAGATAATATACAACAAAGTTTTGATTGACGGTAACCCAAAACCAATAGTCCGTGAGCCAATTCGTGAAAAGTGGCTGGAAATGCAGTTTCGTAGCACCCCAAACCGAACAAAGTTTCATTGGTACCAATTTAAAGCTTTCGGCCTAGTGTTTTAAATTCAACGTGTTTCCAGCTGCGAAAATGGAGCTTAAAGGAGAAAATGAGATGTTTTTAAAGAGGGGTGGGTGGGGATAAGTTTGGAGCATGCAGGTCGGTATATCATTCCAAGGCCCATATCTTTCACCACATTACAACAACCTTTTCAAATCTTGGAGCGATTAAACAATCGATCAAACTCTTTCATGTAAGATTCTTTTTGATTAATTAATAGTCACTATAGATATGGTTGCTAAGGCATATTTAAATTGAAACAACAACACTTCAAATCCTGAGTTTTAGACTGGAAGTTAAATGGTTACGCTTTTAATAACATTTATAACGGCGGAATAAAGGCTTATAATCGGGTGCAATGTACAACCGAAACTACTCTCCGAGTTACAAATTTCGCAATTAGCATCTTGCATCTTGAATCTTGAGAAATTTAGTACCTTAGCAACCATTTGTTTACATCCAGTAGCAGAGGTTTAAAAATTGGCTAGATGGGTCCGAAACCGAGATAAATGAAACGATCGTAATTGAAGCAATTGCAGATGTCTGGAAAGAAATGTGTCCATTAACGGTTGAAAGTCCTTTACAACTTGCTGAATTCCTAAAGATCTGCTGTTTATACGAAAGGGAGAAGATAACAGTCCCTTGAATATCTTTTGGAACAGTTATCTAGAGATGGTTGCTTTGCTCATGAATTTCATTCGCGCATTAAGAGAGGGAAAATGGCTGCTGCACCTAAGCTGTATTAAAGACATATACTTCCCTGTTTTTTTTGCCTACGACCATACGAATTACTGACGTTATTTGCCACTGTATTTGATGCACATGCTGAACCTCAAGGAGACACACCCAGAAGCTTATGATTAACTTTCATGGTGAGGTCGGTGTGCAACAAACTGATTGACACGGCTTTTCCCAAGTGCCTGTAGATCAGACCATTGAGTAAACATTGTGGGAATCATTGGTTTTAGTTTAAAGA
>JAOCNB020096791.1:0-11652 GCA_026546465.2 Palythoa caribaeorum | reverse complement strand
GATATCTTCTTTCAAACTGCTTGTACAGAACCAAATTTTGGACGCTAACCACAATTTATTTGCCTTTCTCAAGTTTTCAACTCAATTCCCTTTTATTCTGGTTCTTTCTTTACCTGAAGTTGTATGCTAATGAAGCAGGATGTAAACAATGACGTTAGAAAAGATTCATCCATAGGGCATTTCCGATTTGTGCTCCACTGCTCACAAACAAAACCTTCTGGTCAATGCCAGGTGCTCAATTTTCAAACATTTGCTGTATTTTTGAGTACTTGGCCTCAACTTCATGGTTTTGTTTGTCAGCAGTGGAGCGTAATTCAGAAATGATCAATTGAAAACAGGTGGTTTGACGAGAAAGTTTGACGAGGTGGTTAAATTTCTACCCATAGGCAGACTTCTTTCTTGGTCGAGCTGGTCAAAATATATTACAGCTGACTTTGGAGCTGTGCTTTGAGATCATACGTTGACCTTGTGTGTAGCGGCTGCCTTTGGTGCAAGAAGCATAAATATGCTCTGGTTTGGTCCAGTCTTGTTGAGTTGCCTGTAAAAAATGATGAAGCCAAGCCAAATCCTTTTACAAGCCTTTTTGGAGCCGGGGCTAAAATCTCCAGTTTCTATTGTGTTAAGCAGATGAGAGTCATTGACTCCCCCCTGGATGGGACAGTAATCAATCGCAGGTTAGCCACAGCAGAAGCTGGTACTCATTTTATCAACCTCGTAAGGATGGAAAGCTGGGTCAACTTTGGCTGAAAGATCACACAAATGTTCAACACTTGTCAGAACTCGAGTCCTTGTGGTTAGAGGGCAGAGATGTTACCACTATGCCAACCACGCTGCCGTCTATAAAAAATGATGAACTTGACAAATGTATTTATTTTATTTAGAATTCACCCTCGACGTTCAGACCAGAGTGTTGATGGAGGGCAATCTTGCTAATGAAATAGGTCTTATTGTTCTGGACATGGTGGAACTTTTCTGCAGTCATTTTAAAGTAAGTAAAAGTTGAAACTGTGAATCATATGGCAAACAACGAAAATTTTCTCTGTTTTCATAGTTAAGGACAAAAACAACCATCCCTCTTACTTTGTACAAAGGCACTTGCACGTGTAGTGACGGCCACTGCAAATTATATTGGAGAAACAATCCGAAACTTGGAGCGGCCTACAATCTTAGAACATGAAGACAATTTAAAACATTCTGAACCAGCCCGCCACCATGTAGATAATCCACTTCAGTCTTTCGCTGGCAACTAATATCTTCTGTTAATTTGTGGTCACTATGTCGAATCAGGGAAGCGTTACTGATTGCTAAATACTGGCCTAGTCTGAATAGACAAGTCCAGGCTTTCTCACTTTTTCTTTTCCCAGTGGGAATAACTTCAACGATATGCGTTTTGTACCTAGTTAACTCTCTTTTACCTTCTATTAGCATAGGTAGCGGGCCTTAGCTATTGCTGTTGTTTAAGTTTATATCTGAAGATGATCCAAGTCGTTGAAAACGTTTGAGTTTTTAGATCTAACTTTATATAAAATCACATTTTCAGACCAGTGGTAACTTGTAGCCACTATATTGGACACTATGGCCACATGGGTAGCGGGTATTACCCCTTATATCTACCCTTAAATAAAGTGAGCCTGAGTGTAAGTAGTACGTGCCAGTGGTAACTTGCAGCCACTATATTGGGCACTATGGCCACATGGGTAGCGGGTATTACCCCTTATATCTACCCTTAAATAAAGTGAGCCTGGGTGTTAACAGCGATTATACTTGGCACTATGGCCACATGGGTAGCGGGTATTACCCCTTATATCTACCATTAAATAAAGTGAGCCTGAGTGTTAGCAGCCACTATACTGGGTACTATGGCTGCATAGGTCCTGAGGATCTGTATAAAACTACTTGCGGGCAGAACCTGAATACTAAATGACACTGGAAACGAGGCTGTGCCATACCTTTCTTCCCTTTCCTCAGTAAGGTCAAGATCACTAAGGTTACTGTCCACACTCTCGCCTCCAGAATTCACCCCAGGTCGAGGCTGTTGAGCCATCTCCGAAGTACGCATGCGCGCGGCCTGGTAAGAAGCACTGAGTTGTTCTCTCTCTTGTAAGATTTGGCGCGACTTGTGGTCAAGTTCCTCTCTTCTCTGTTTGCTTGTCAGTTCTGCTAGTTTTGCTGTGGCTTGCTGATCCAACCGAGCTTTTTTGGCTTCCAGCTCTTGCAGCTGCATTTTTTCAATTTCTGAACAATTTAAGAACATTAATCAATAAAAATTTCGAAATACATAGACTGGTAAAATTGAAAGTTATTAAGGTCTGACGTTTCAGCGTTCGTTCTGATGCCATTGTCAAGGTTAAATGGTTAATTAATGCCAAATACAAGAGTTCAGAGTAATCTGAGAAACTCAATTGAACAATTTCTAAATACTTTATATTTTTTGTTTAAATAAAAAGGAACAAACACAGCGAGTGAAAGATTTTAGCTGTTTAAACTAAAAAGCGGCCAATGGCGAAGCTGAGATTATTTGCAGTGCGAAACGAAAACAGAAAGTCCGAGTTGTAACTTGTAAAACTAATGTTACACGATTAAGTTTTTGCGCTATTTGTCGATTTGCACGAGCCACTGCAGCGTGTAATACATCGTGTAACGGCTAGAATCGTTGCGAGACGAGTGACATTTTGCCGTGAAACATGCCTTTTGCGACTTGTCTCGAAACAACTTTAGCCATTCACGGGGTGTTACACGTTGCAAGGGCTTGTGCAGCTCATCTCGCAAAGTTGCTATGATACAAGGTGCATGAAAAATTACCTCATGTAACATTTCTTTGCCAGAAAACAGAAACGTGTCTAACTTCATTTAAAGTGCTAAAGCACATTTTCGCTAAACAAACGCTGCTTTTGTTCTCAGTTTTAATGTACACCAATTTAATTACTATGATTAAAATCAGTATTCATTTTAACAATGGATTTCTGTAATTGATGGCAACGTCACAGTCCCTAAGGGAACTCGGAGCCGACGCTATGTTCATTACTCTGTTGTAATCAAACGTATCACCATGCGTCCACCACATTTTGTTTATTTGTTTACGTTCTACTACCAGAAGCCTATACATAACTTAATTTCGACTGAAATTATTTGAAATGCAACTACAAAACTATACAAGTTCTCCCAGTCAGGGCTTTTTAGCACTTGTTTACCACTTATACAGGGTCAGTAGTTCAAATGAGGGTCCAAAAAGACCACAACAAGCCGCTCACAATAAAATTCAGTCCGATAGCGCTCAACTAACAGACCACGCACGGGACTGTATCCTACACAAAGCTTTTAAGAATAACTTTTAGAAATTATATTATTACGTGGAATTGTCAGCGTTGACAAAATGGTCAAAACCATTCGCATTTCCATTGTTTGACAAACCCAAACCTTTTAGTAATTAGTCGCGAAAAACATTGCTTGGCATTATGAAGACAAGAAAACCGTCAACATTGTGCGTTTCTACACGTCTTCTATGGTGACACGTGAAAAGAGAATGATTAGTTAGAAAACGAATTTGTAGAAAAAGCCTATTTTTTTAAACGACTTTCCGAATCTAAGTGATAAACTTAATATTTAACATTTATCTTCAATAAAAGCTGCCACACGCTGCAAAATGTTTGTTGGCACTTAACAGTACATAAACACAAACATATATATCATTTTCGGTGTTGAAACAATGTGTTAAAACAACACGACTGACCGTAATTTTTATACAAAACACTCACAAGCGAATGTTGACACAATGTGCAAAAGAATATATTACCTCAAAATCCCTCTGGAAGAGAACTGGCGCTTTAATTTGCTTCAAGTGGATATAAAATAATTTGTTTAGTTTTCCACTCCACGACAATGAAGGCTTTAACTTAGTTTAGGAACAAACGTTTCTCGAGCCTTTGGTTTTGTGAACTCCCGGTAAAACGGGTCCAAAATAACAGAGAAAAAGAGAAATGCTTGAGAAAACAACGAATCTGTGACTTTTAAAAAATATCTGTTTCCAGGTAGGTTGAAGCGACGCCAGAAACCGCTCAAGTGTGTCGAGACTAAATAACCTCGCTGTATGTAAATTTTTTTAATACTACACCGAAACACAATAGCCCTTGACACTTTTAAAAAAGTATGCCGTAAGTTGAGCTATCTTTTAACGTGTGTAAACGTAATTAATACCACTGTCACGACAAGAATTTTAAGGAGCCATGCAAATAGCTATTACAACTGTGAAACACAAGTTCGAAGATTTCTATGAATAAATAGTCAACCCAATAAATTTACATTCTTTAATTGCAACATCCGATACAAAGTGTGCACAAACTCAACACACTAAGAATCCCAACTGGAAGAAGGCAGACCAGCTGGCTGTTTACAAAGCGTGGTGGATTTACCTCTGAGATTTACGCGAAGACAAATCCAATAAGTGGTCAGAGCGGGACTTGAACACGGGTCAATCGCATTCATGTCCAGTGCCTTGGCCACTTGACCACGCTGCCTCCACAAACTTAGCGCCAAGTTGAGTATTAACAAACAGAAAGCTTAACGTTTTAGCAGAAACCAACTTGTGTACTATCCTACATTTTACACCAAGACTACAGAGTTTGTAATTTGATTTGAAATAAAAAAACAGGTGAATATCTTTTTCTAAATACTAAGATTTTAGCACTCCAGCTCTCCAACACTTAATTCTTCTTAGATAAAGATTAGATAAAGGGTGTGTTGGCAATTCAGCAGTGCTTGCCCAATTTCCGTGACGATTTTCGCGCAAAATAGGTGTGAAGAGTGAAAATTAAACCACCTGCATGCATACAGAAAATCGCGCGTCTCATGAGGAAATAAAGAACTTGTCGTCGCTGCATTTCTTCGTTTCATATTTTGAACAATATCGCATGCAAGCATCTTAAAAGTATATTGATATTTAGACCATGTGAAAATGATTTCAATTGTGTTCTCTGATTAATATTTTGCCAAATAATATTAACGGACTTTGATCCAACGGGGAAAATGCTTCAGTTCAAGGTTTTTGCACTTGAAAACTCGCCAAAGTTTGATCGAAGTTTATAGTACATCAGGCAGAAAAAAAGCATTGTTTTTATTTTCAGAACTAAAACTACCGAACTCTCAAATTTTCATGATTGAAAAAACATGCAGCAAAACTAAATGACGGGGAACCACGTTGTTTCGGCCCCTCTGAGGTCACACTATAAAGTGCTCCTATCATCACTTTGACTTCCTCTCATCATCAAATGTCACTTCTAGCGTCAAGTGTCCATTCCAGGGTCTAGAGTCCTTCCCAGCGTCAAGTGTCCATTCCAGGGTCTAGTGCCCCCTCCCAGTGCCAAGTGTCTCTTCCAGGGTTTAGAGTCCCTCCCAGCGTCAGGTGTCCATTCCAGGGTCTAGAGTCCCTCCCAACGTCAGGTATCCCTTCTGGTGTCTAGAGTTTCTCGCAGCGTCAAGTGTCCCTTTTAGGGTCTAGTGTACCTCTCAGTTTCTAGTGCCCCTTCAAGGGTTTAAGTGTCCCACCCAGCATCTGCGGTCCCACCACTTAAGTAGCAAGTGTCCCTACCCACGCCAAGTGTCCACCCAGTACTCACCCATACGGGAGCGTATGACCTCTTCCTCTGCCTCCATCCTCTTGGCCTTCTGTTGACTCTGTAACATATCCTCCTCAGCCCTTTTACATCTTAATGCCTCCTCCAGCCTCCGTGCCTCCTGTTCCTCCTTCCTGACCTGCTGACTCCACTGCTGTTTCACCTTCCACTCCTCTTCCTGTCGCCGGAGTTGCTCCTGCTGGTGTCGCAGCCTTTGTGCTGCCTCCTCTGCTCTCCTCTCCTCCTCCTGCCTCCTCTTAACCGACTCCTCAAGAGCTGCCTTCTCACGCTCCAGGTTCAACTCAAAGGATCGCCTGAGTTCCTCCAGTTCACCTGATTCATTCAGTATGGATTCCATTTCCGGTGATGCCTCTGCAAATACCTGATCAAACCGGAAAGAATCAATTAAAACCTCAATTAAGGGTCAACAGTACAAACACCGCAGAAAAATTCACTGAACATAATTTTCTAAAGGACCTGAAAACTCCCAGATCTCTTATATTTTCCATACACTCAGAATAATGGTTAATTCCAAGGTAATTTTCAAGCCTTGTGCTCAAGGTCAAACTAAATTAAACATAATATATGCAACAGTGTTCGTAACGTTTTTAAGTTGAAAATTACTATTTGTCTAATTTACTTCTGATAACGTGTTTTAATAAATGTTTACTATTCCAACGATTTACCAACTAGACCTAAAACAATCTCTACCCTTGATTTCTCCTACTAGTGTCACTTGCTAACTTGCACTCCCCTACTTGACCCACTCAGGCCCAAGTCTACTTGTTACCCTGCTCTCCCGTCCCCTCCCCCCTCCCCCACCTTTAACGGGGAGTTTTTTAGACTGCTAATTTTCCTTATTTTTACCGCCACTTTAAATAAACTCAAATCATAGGTTTTAGCTTTCCTATCCAACTTCTGTGGTGTAGTGCTACAGAAGAATGATGACAGTAAAATACACAGACAGGAAATCCAACAAAGAAGTATTAAAGAAAGTTGAAGAAAAAAGAGAGTTGCTGAATAATATTTGGCGGTGGATGAAGCACTGGCTAGGATATGTGAAAACGGTAATTAGAGGAAAACTAGAGAACAGGAGGGAAAGAGGCCGAAAGAGTATTCCATGTCAACTGGCATGGGTAGTGGATACGCTAATGTAAAGAAAAAGGTGCAAGACGGCAAAAAATGGAGAAAGTGACCATGGGTGTTTACCGTTTACAAAAATTCATATTAGGATATTCAGCTTGGGAAAATGCGTTCATTTAAAGGCCAAATCCCATTCGTTCACAAGCTCCTCCCTGTTTTGCTGTAAAATGACTGTGAAAGGCTTGGGACTAGTGAAAAATACGAGAAATTATAAATGGAACACAAATTCCCACAGAAAGTTTCAACTGGGAAAACGGGACCACCTTTTCAGGCATTCCATTCATTTAGGAAATTTTCCAGTGAAACAAACCAAAAAGGCGTGACGCATTTACATCCCAAACGGAATTTTCGGAAAGTTTTTCTAAATGGTAGACACCCAATAATTCAGTGGGAAGAGCACCCGACTTCCACATATCTCATGCAAATTTATTTATCAAATCTGGAAACAATTTCAAAACGTTTCCCATTCATTATTAATCCCCCGATCTTCTTTATATCCTTACCTAGTAGGTTTATGAACATTCTAAAATAACTTTACCCGCATTATCCTCCCCTCTCACCTCTGTGTCTTGTGCAACGTTGACCATCTCCCCCACTTCAGCAGGTCCTGGGGTGATGGAAGGCTCCACAAACCTTCTGTTCTCCAGCTCCTTTTCCCTGCGGGCCATTTCCTCCTCAAACCTTCGCTCCTGTTCCAGCAATCGCTCCTGCTTCTTGCGGTATTCCTCCAGCAGCCTGTCTTCTTCCTCTTTCATCAACCGCTGTCTCTCCATCAACTCTTCCTGTTTCTTGCGTTGTTCCTCCTCCCTTTTTCTAATTATAGCAGCAACCAACATATTAGCCTTACTCGGCACTTTGACTTATAACACTGTGATAAAGTCTTAACATGCCTGGCCATCGTGGTTGGTTGTATCGTCTTCTAGTCCAATGTTCTGTAGTCTTCTGGTCTTTTTACCGTCCACTAGCTTTCGGCAGTCCTGCCCTTTTCAGGTCTTCAGACCACAGAAGACCACAGAACATAGTGATCGTGGGACAGAAGAGCAAGGACTAGAAGATGACTTATAACACAAAGGAGGTTGTGCCGTCAACTCAGTCAACTTTTGTCAAGCAGGCTCCTTAATAGCGAGTTGCCTGAAAATGTGTGGTGTCCGTAATAACGAGGTGTCCGTAATAACGAGGTGACCGTAATAACAACGTGTTCGTAATAGTGAGGTGTCTCTTATAGCAAGGTGTTCGTAATATTGAGGTGTCTGTTATAGCACGGTGTTCGTAATAGTGAGGTGTCTCTTATAGCAAGGTGTTCGTAATATTGAGGCGTCTGTTATAGCAAGGTGTTCGTAATAGTGAGGCGTCTCTTATAGCAAGGTGTTTGTAATAGTGAGGTGTAGACAAAAAGAGAGGTGTCTGTAATCTTGCTATGGTTAAAGATTTTTCTCTTTGTTCCTATGTGTGCCTATTTCCATCTAGGACTATCGCTAAGTGCGAATTTATCGGGACAATTTTATAGCATTTGAGTTAAAGCATTTACTAAAAATGTTGTTAATGTTTTCATTTACCTGCTTTCCTCTTTCAGTCTTTCTTTTTCGTCTTGTTCTTTCCTTCTCCTTTCATCCCAATCTCTTTTCTCCTTTTCCAGCTGTTGCTGATATGCTTTCTTTTGTAGTTCCATCTCCTGCTCTTTCAACCTCATCTGTCGCTCCAACTCATCTTCCTTTTCCTGAGCTAAACGAATTCTCTCCTCTTCTCTTTCTCTCTCAAGTCTTTTCATCTCTTCTTCATTGCGTTTCCTCTCCTGTTCTTTTTCCTTTTCAACTTTCATCATCTCTTCCTCCTTCAGTTTCATCTGTCGTTCTAATTCTTCTTCTTTTTCTTGTTCAATTCGTCTCCTTTCCTCTTCACGTTCTTTTTCAATTCTTTTTAGTTCCTCCTCCATTCTCCGCCTTTCCTCAATTCGTTCACGCTCCATCCTTTCTGCTTCTTCTTTGAGTTTCTTGGCCTCTGCTTCCCTTCGTCTTTCTTCTTCCTCCCTCTGCCTTCTATTGGCTGCTTCCCGCTCTCGTTGGATCTTCTCTTCCTCTTGTCTTCGCCTATCTTCTTCTTCTCTTTTCTGTCGCTCAGCTGCCTGCCGCTGTTCTTGCTCTTCCCTTTGCCTGCGTTCAGCTGCTTCTTTAGCAAGGCGCTCTTTCTCTTCTTGCTTCCTCCTTTCTTCATCTGCTCTCCTTTGCTTCGCTTCTTCCTGAATTCTAATCCTTTCCTTCATCTCTTCTTCTTTTCTCCTAGCTTCCTCTTCCTCTCTTTCTTTCCTTTCCTGTTCTAATTCTCTCTCTAACTCTTCCTGAATTTCCCGAGCCATCGCTTCTTCCCTTTCTCTTTCCATCTTCTCCCATTCTTTTCGTCTTTCATCTTCTTTTTTCCTCTCTATTTCTGCCTCGTAGTCGAGCTGCTTTTGAGCTTCAATTCTTTCAAGTTCTTCCCGTTGAAGTTGATTAAGTCGGTTCTTTTCTGCTTTCTTTTTTTCATTTCGTTCTCTTTCCCATTCACTTTCAGTTTCGGTCATTTCTTCGTCACTGTCGAACAGATCACTGCTCTTTCGTCCGGCTCTCAACTCTGCCGCTTTTTTGGCCTCTGTTTTGATTTCCATCTCCTGTTTGTCTACACTTTGTTTCCTTTTATCCACAGCCTGTTGGAGTTCATTCTTGTGCGGTTTGTTAAAGTTAAACGAAGAACTTAGACCCAGATCCTGTCGTCCTGAGACAAGAAACGATGACATTTGAACAAGACATGATTCCACTTGCACATTGAAATAGGAAGCATACGTTTTAATACCAAATGGAAAAAATTTACTATATTCACGAAAGAAAGAGAAACGCTTTTGCAGTACACTATTGCGTTACGTATTCTTGGCACCAATTTATTTGGTACTAAGAATTTAAAATGTTCTCAGGATGATGAATTATATACTTCTATAATAATTTTTAATACATTTTTGACATCAAGTATCGCGTTTCTAGCATTCTGATTGGTTTACTCAATTCCGGTTATCAGCTCATATACCATAAGATGACATAAAATATGGAAACATTTTACGGCTGTTTTATGAAGCAATAGAATTCATTAGACTGATAAATTTGGCTAAAATTTTTAAGTATCTAATCGCTACAGAATTGAATGAAATTTAGTAAAACAGCTATTCCAGTCACGCCTTGTTGGAAATGAGGTGTTGCAAATCGTCGGCTATCTATCACCTTTTCAGTAGAAATCTAATCGTTATTTGTTGCAAATGCAGTAATCTGATTGCCTACTGGCTATCTACCTGCTGATAGACAATGTAAACAAATAATCCAATATAAAAACAAACAAACAAACAATTTATTTTGTTAATGCAGGTTAGGAAAGAGACAGCCAAGACTGATATGGACCTGCATACACAAACTACGACACACTAAGAATCCCAACTGGTAGGAGGCAGACCAGTTTGCTATTTACAAAGCGTGGTGGATTTGACTCTGGGATTTACCCCAAGACAAATACAAGTAGTGGTCAGAGCGGGACTTGAACCTGGGTCAACCGCATTCAAGTCCTACGCCCTCACCACTAGACCACGCTTGCTTCCATGCTTGCCTAAAGCGTCTACAGTTCCCGGTTTTCAATCGTTTCTGTAACTGACAAAGCAGTTCCAGATAAAACAAAGGCATCATCAAAATTTGGTGTAAATATTTTCCAAGGTAAGAAAAAATTAATTTGAAGCATTAATTTAAACAAGTTTCACTCGAAATACAGCCGAGCACACGAAAACTGTGTACTATCAACATTCATCACTGTTCTTTGGTTTTGTCTCCAGAGATTTCTACTAAATCAATGACAATACTCGCACTCAATTTCTACTGGTAATTGATAAAATGGTTCGGGCTGCTCCCTCATCGTTCTATCAGGCGATAGATATTTCACCTTCGTATTTTAATTCTTAAATATCAAACGCGCAGTTGTAAAATAATGGTCAAAGATACCTGTTCCGGGTTCGTCGGAAGGAAGGATATCCTGTTGAAAAGAGAAAACGATAACATAACAAATTTCATATTATCGGATTTATGATATAATATTTAGAAAATGGAAACCAGTGAATACATGAAAACATTGATACCAAGGTCAAGTAAACTCATTATATTATACCAAATGCCAAGTAATGAAAGAACAACCCGTGGGAGCCATGATTTTAAAGTTCCTAGGGTAAAGAAAGATGTCATTAAGTTTTTCTTCTTCCCACCAACAATCAATGAATGAAACTCTCTTCCCAAGGCTATTGCGAATGCAACGTCCTTAGATAGTTTCAAACTTAAGTTAGTTAAGATAGTTTTTTAATATTCCATTGTAGTTTTATTCAGATTTTAATAGATTTTAAATTTCTTATTATTCCTATCGTGTTAGTCCTTGTCTTTTTTTAAAGTTGGTGTGATATCTCACGATTTTTTACCGACTTAATAAAATGTAGACGTAAACTTAAAATGCTAAGCTAAGATTTTACACTTCTTTCAGATATTTTGCTAACATTTTATTCACGATTACCCAGAATGACATTACCTCACAATTTTACAGCTATCAAAAAATATGTTAGTTTTAAGAACGATATCATTTCAAATTTTCAGACCATAATTATGTGGACCAATAAATTACTGAAAGCCAAAATTATCTCAACTAAGACTCTTGACGATTAAAACATAAATATTAAAGATAATTACATTTTGATATAACAATTCATTGATGAGTTACCAGTATTTCTACTCAGCGAAAAACAGATCTTCACATGTATATGACAAAGCTAAATACTTTTATGAGCCTAAGTGGCCCATTGGAGCCGGTGCTTATCTCCGGTTTCTGTAGTGTTAAGCGGATGAGAGTCATT
>JAOCNB020096769.1:0-11653 GCA_026546465.2 Palythoa caribaeorum | reverse complement strand
GTAGTAGTAGTAGTAGTAGTAATAGCAGTAGTAGTAGTAGTAGTAGTAGTAGTAGTAGTAGTAGTAGTAGTAGTAGTGATAGTGGTAGTAGTAATGATAGTGGTAGTAGTAGTAGCAGTAGTAGAAATTGTCTTCTAATATCATCATTTCTGTTACCTGTTGTCACTCTTTTGTATTTATTTGTGTTTTCCCCCAGTAGCCTAATTTATTTGGAATTTTTTCTCCTGCAGAGAGAAATAAAAGAACTTCGTGGAAAGTTGAGTCGTCTTGGTGGCAAATTACAAGATGAAGTCATCAACAGACAAGTTAGTTACGATTAGAAATTATGCCACCATCGTTTTATTATGCCAAATTTGGTTTTTTGTTGTTTTTCAATGCGAATATTATAAGACAGACTGTACAATAAAACACGTGGTATTGACATTTTTTTTCACTTGAATTGGCTCTTTGATTACCGAATTTTCTCCTGGAATACAAAGCACCTTGTAACGTTTTTCTTTATGGGAGGTGTTTAGTTGAAGGGATTTGTTTGAAGGGACCATTTATTTTAAGGGAGGTGTTTAATTCAAGTTAGGTGTTTATTATGAAGGGAAGCTTGTTTTTTGAAAGAAAGCTTCTTTTAGTTTTAAGGGACGCGTTTATTTGAAGGGAGGTGTTTATTTGAAAATGTGGTTCTTTTTCAGATGCAGCAAACGAAGTCCATATTTTTGTGGAACTGAGATTGGTCATTACTACTTTTGACAGCAAATTTCTGCTATTGTTGTTTTTTTATTGTATTTCCCCCCAGATTGCTTGTCTGTTGTTTTAAGCCACACTTTAAGATAAAATTTTACTTTATCTTACACACATATTTTATATGTGCGCGTCCGTTTGATACACCACTTTTAACTTTACACGCGCCGCGTGGTTTCACCTTTTGTACGCAAAATTTTCCCGTTTTTCGGTAAAGAGAAAAGCGCGAGTAGTTGATTTATTGCATTCACATTACATTTAGTTTCTTTGTACAATTTCAACGCTACTCATCTGCCAAACTGTGTGTTGGAAATTTTGTCTATTCTTTGGCCCAGTCCACAAATTTTCGTTAACGTTTGAAAGCGCAACATTTTTCTCTGTTTTCAAAAGTTTTCACGTTCACGTAATTTGTTTACGACCATCCACGGAAAGATGACAATGTCTAATAGACGGACCTTCTGGAGTAATCGACTTTAAGGTTTAGTAAGGCTAAAATTACTTAGAAATAGGGAATAAATGCAAGTAATTAAGAAAATGTAATATACATACAACACTTTTTGAACAACTTGTTCATTATCAGTGAGTGAAACTCTGGCCGGATGTGTTTTTGGAGGAAATAATAGCAGAACAAATGCTTGAAAAATCGGAAGCCATGTAGTTGCCTCGCTAGCTCAGTGGTAGATCACCAGTCTGAAGAAAAGTAAATCAAGTTTGTGCTTTCCAGTCTCTCTTCTAATTTAGTTAAGAACGTTTGTCTATTGTTAACAGTTACAGAGGGATTCAATTTGTCCTGAATACATTTTGACAAAGTTGGTGCTTAGTGGTTTTAAAGGTTTAAAACAGGAAAAACAATATTACTTATGATACCTAAAACAGCGGGTGATTAATGTTAGTTTTCTCATTTTTTAATTTAGACGTTTGAGGAGAGAATGGCTGAAGTAAGAGAGCAGGGGAGGATAGCAAAAGACGAAGCTGGAAGCTTGTATGCACAACTCCAGCAGGTGAACAAATCTAACTTTACTGTAGATCGAAGCTCCTAAAGGCCAATGATAACTCCTGGGTTTTGTTTTTCCACTTTATACCGTATTTAAGTAATAACATTGTCCACATAAGTTTTTGCTTCTTTCAAACTGGACCACTCGGTCAACAGCAGTGATGAGAAAAACTGAACAATAGTCTTAGTCACTGAATACAATAATGCACCAGTCAATTGAAACCCCCACCTTGCCCCCCCTCCCACCCCCCGTCGGGTCAGGTGGATGATATGGCATAGTCTGAAGTTAATTGTGAGCAAAACCCCCACCCCATAAGGTCAAATTTTCAGTCAAATAGCGTCATTTCCCCCACGGTCTAGGGACCATCATGGCAAAAGTTTCTAGCAAGTAAACCCCTTCAAAAAATACAAACTTCAAGTAATGTAGATAAACAAATTATCATCGCCGTAGGAATTTGTAAAAGCTGACGTTTCGAGCGTTAGCCCTTCGTCAGAGCATCTTGAGAGTCAAGACCTCGGTCTGATATTTTTCTATACAGACCTCGCATTCGGTTCTTAATATTTCAATTTATTTTTATTTTCAGTAACATTTAATTACTGACTGAAATTCCGGTTTTTCTGTGTAAATAGTAAGCGGATTAGGACTCGGTGAAATTTACGAACATATATGAAATATTAATCCAATGCTTTTTTATATAAAAAGAACCCTCTTTCTTCACGTAAAGCAAATAAAAAAAGAATGAATGAAATGAAACAAGAAACTGCAAGCAATTTTTTCTGACCTAATTACTTAAACTCCCTTTACTTTCAGTGTGACACTCTTCTCCCTCAGTTAACGGGCACGAGACTTTCTAAATATGTGTTAGGATTTATAAATTTGCACATGGTTTAAAGAGATTTACAGTTATGGTACATTTGTAAAATATCGCCCTTTACTTTGAACATTAACAGGGGTTTTGTAAATACAAACAACAACCTCTAAGATCTCGGTTGTTGTCTTAAAATGTTTGTTTGGCTTCTATGTTTATTTCTGTAATAAAACTTCAGGTCACCTCTTGACGAACGTGAGCACCCATAGTTGCATCCATTATTCAACACATAAAGTGATTGGATACTGTTTATCCCCTTATTGTCAATCATTTTTCAGAATGGCCCCGGCTGTCCACTTGTGAGATCAACCGACACCAAAGGCAATTTGTTTGTGCTCGAGATAGCTTATAAATTATGAATGACAAAACGTCTAAGAGGAATTATGACCATCGCCAGCACCCAACTCCTACTTTTAATTTTTCAGCTACAACTTCAAAACATTTTGAAACCACTGCTTAAAAGTTTTGAGATGGAGAAGAAAGTTGCAGGTTTTAATATTCCACTAGATTTTTCTCCTGCAATCTTTATTATATTTACGTAATAAAAAGTTACATAATTTTGTTTCTTACGTGTGTAGAGTAGTTATGAGCATCGGTTTAAATCAATTAATAAAGTCACAGATACGAAATATTAATATGATAGTAAAAATGTTAGTCATTTTCTGTTATAGCCATCCATTTTGTTACTGTTAAATGCAATTGTTTTTGCTGTGCATCAGATAGTGTTGATAAGCCTTCATATTCTAATGTTATTCTCTGATAGGAAAGGGAAGCACACACTAATGGATTAAGGGAATTGCAGGAGCAAATCCAGACTCTCACGGTAAGCGACACATACAAAGTTGGGGAGGTTTGGGATAAGAACTTACCAGTTGTCTTTGCCCCAAGAATTGAACTTGATTGTAGATTTGGCGCGTTCATGGAAGTACACCTTACATTCGTTTTTTCAGATTGTCAACTTCTCCGCCGTTGTGTGTTTTCGTCTGTGATATGTGTTGAACACATCTTCAAAAAAAATTAATCCTAGATAAATTGGCAAAGAGTATATAGAAATGGTCTTAGTTGAAGTTCTCTTCTTTGCAAATGGTACATTATCATGATCAACAATAACGACAACATTCCTTAAATGATATGTGGAAGTTTTTAACTAGGTTATAAAGTTAGAAACTGCTCCTCAAGTTGAATGCTCAGAAAAAAATGCTGAGTCACTGACGGGAATCCAACCCACGACCCTCTGATTACTGGTCCGATGCACTACCCACTGAGCTACAGAGACTCACATGGGGAGTTGAATCACTGACAGGAATTGAACCACGACCCTCTGATTACCGGTCAGATGCTCTACCTACTGAGCTACAGAGACTTACATGGGGAGTTGAGTCACTGACAGGAATTGAACGCATGACCCTCTGATTACCGGTCAGATGCTCTACACACTGAGCTACACAGACTCACATGGAGAGCCGAGTCACTGGCCAAGTTCTTGTATATTCCTCCTGACACACATAGTAGTTACTAGTAAATACTAATAGAAGGTAAGCCAAAAGCTGTTGGACAATGTTTGAGGCGTAACAGCTGCCCGTTCATCTACGTTCTCGTATTTACGTTTATCATCTTAAACTTGGTAATTTAGAATATCGGATTTATAGGTGACTCTCTATTCCCTAAATGTATTAAATTAAAAGAGGAAGACTATTTCCATTTCGAGATCGTTTGGACGTCGTTCTCATTGATATCACAAGGCATTTCAAAAACCTTTAGAATGTCCTTTCCTGTAAAGAAAAAGCTTTGCCAATCAGTTGAAACGCCTTAGGGATCTACAGTTTCTTTACAAAATGTTATCAGCTATAAAAAACAGATTTTCTATGAATTTTAAAGTACTCTAGTTTTTGTTTGTATCTATTTAAAAGTAAATGCTTCTGATACACAAATTTATACTTACTTAAAAAAGTTACCTTTAATAGGCAAGTCATGAACAAGCGATGCAAGAAATGAGTAGAAAATCAAAACATGAAACAACCGAGTTGGAAAACCAGTTAGCCGAAATGAAGGTGAGCTATGATTGTTGGATATTGAAAAGGACGATGATGGCGCATGCCATGGAATTCAAAACTAAGTTACACTTGAAGAACTGATATCATCATCGTCGATGCACGACTTTTTTTCTTCGAGAAAAATCAAGCGGAAAATACCTACGTTAGCAACGGGAGTTACAATACAATACTTTAATTCGCAATCTTTTTACATTCTTATAGAGGATAATTATTATGAAATATGTATTTTTTTCGGTTTGATGTCTAGCCTCTGAATTAACCGTTAGGTTTTCGTGTCAGTTACTAATCATTTAGAGTTACATTCTTTGTAGCACATTTTATTCACTAACATGCGTATTGAAAGTTCGATCTAATTAACTCAGAACTTGTATTTCAAAAAATTTACAAACTATCTAAATAACCAACTATTGCTTTAGTACATTCGACTCTGATTGGACAAGAAGAGTGTAGTTTTATAACTAATATTTTGTACTCAGTAGAGTTCCAATTAAGGTAGTTTGGTAGGCACAAGGTAAAATAGAAGTAAATACTGCATTAAGAAATTAGTTTTTTCATGTATTGCAATGCCTGTATGTACAAATGGATCAAATCAGTGCGTATAACTCAACGCAGTTTATAAACACAAATCCTTTCTCAAGAAAATTAGCAGTTCTATTTGTTTATAGGAGAAACTAGTAAACATGCAAGTTTCTGAACATGATGCGTAATTGTCGAGTGGAAAATGAAGTTGGAGAAATTCGCTGATGTGTTAACATTTAGCCAACACGATAAATTAGACAAATCGTCCTTTCCGTTGTTTGTGACTAGTATACATTTACAAAGCTGCAAAAATTTTCTTGGGCCTTTCAGTCACTGAATGATCAAGGACACAGTTTACTGGACAAATCAGAAAACAGGCCGACCACAACTGTTTGTCAAACACAAACTGTAATATTGAAATATGCTGTTGTCAAAGTGATACATGTACATTATCGCGCTTCCAAATGCATTTTGTAGCAACAACAAGTAAAACTGATGAATGAAGATTTTTTTCTTTTCAAGTAAGGCCGTGTTTACATGATACCGGATCGAGATTCATTCCGGAACGAAAATAAATTCAGTTACGTGTATTTTTTGAAAAGTTTAAAACGAACTCATACCGGAATGAAGTGAGAACAACAAACTTGGCAGCATGAAAACGAACTTTTAAAAGTGTAGTACTAGTTTGCACGCTCTACTCGTCTCAATCTATTGGAAGTCTGGTTTCGCAGCCATTTTTGTACCGGTATGAGCCCGTACACTCTTTACATTATATTGGAACAAATTGCGGTCGGATTTTATTCCGGATCGAAAATTTCTAGAAAACTTTTAAGTATATCATGTAAACAAATGCAGCGATTTGTATGGAACCGGGACGAACTCGTACCGGAATGAATCTCGATCCGGTATCATGTAAACACCGCCTAAGTGTCTTACTTCTATCAGAAAGATCAAGAACTCATCAACAACCAATCTAACAGGTCTTTTGCCCTACTAGAGTTTGTCTTTGGTAGACATTCTGCTGTTTTTTTCCTGACAAATATCCAATGTCTGGCCGCCGTTACTTGCAGTCTTGCGTTCACTCACTAAGCTGTACTGACAACTGGTGTTCGACTCGTACAACAGCATGTTAGATAATGCCCTATACCAACAAAAAACAAAACTCTTGGGTTTACAATGACTTTATGTTATTGGTTCTGACTTGCTTAGATTCACATTACGACAGAAATAATTTAAAAAAGTCCGTGTGATAAAAATGCCATACCCTTTTGAAAATAATATCAAGAATAATAATTTATCAAGCTGATAATAGAAGGAAGAAAAAAAGGCAGAGAAAGATAATATATACATTTTCGTTTTTGATTTTTCTAATCAATATTTGTCGAAAAAATCAGTACATGCCCTGAGCGGGAATCGAACACACGTCTTCCTGCATTCTAGTCAGGAGTGCTAACCACTACACCATCAGGGACCACCACGCTGGCAACTTAGCAGTTTCACGATTAGTTGAGTTGGTTAGTGCGGGGGCTCAATTTTTCGCCATTCGAGTGTTGCGTTGCCTCTATCACCGTTTTAAAGAAGAATACAACTGATAATTTCATACCAATGAACAGCAAACATATAGGTATATGTTTCTATAGGCTTGGGTCGAACCGTGCTGTTGTTTCATATTTCCCTCGCAATTGGTATTATTCAGTTAATCTTACATTGAAACGCCCTACATTGGTATTTGGCCGCACTTGCATTTCACTCGAACGAACAGTATTAGACACAGGAATCCTCAACCAATTAACTCAACTAATCATGAAACTGCTACGTTGCCAGCGTGGTGTTCCCTGATGGTGTAGGGGTTAGCACTCCTGACTAGAATACAGGGACTTGAAGTAATGTAGATAAACAAATTATCATCGCCGTGGGAATTTGTGAAAGCTGACGTTTCGAGCGTTAGCCCTTCGTCAGAGTATTACATTACTTCAAGTTTGTGTCTACTCGCCGACGCATTGAATAGGTTTTTTAAAAACTATTTATTGAAAGTAGAATACAGGGAGACGTGGGTTCAATTCCCGCTCGTGGCATATACCAATTTTTTTGGACGAGTGTATTTGTTTATTGGTAATAGGGAGTGTCTATATGGCGAACAGCAATTTTTTCGGTTTTGGTATCTCTAGAATGCTTGAGAAGAGTAATCTAAAAACATTTTCAAAACCAGCACATCTTTGCCACAAAATTAAGCTTTTAAGTTCCTGCACCAGTCACGCCCAACGAAGATGTTCGAGAGTTGCTAAGTCTGGGTCCAGAACAGGCCGTGACTTCACTTCAGGAATCGTTTGCTCTTCCCTCCAGTTTATTTCGGTATTCCATTGTATATCCATACAAACCGAAAAATGATCTGGTTTGTATGGAAATACGATGAAACAGTAAAATAAACAGTCGACGATTCCTGAAGTGACGTCACGACCTGTTCTGAACCCAAACTTAGCAACTCCCGGTCATCTTCATTGTTTGTGGCTGGCGCAGGAACTTTAAAGCTCAATTTTGTAGTGAAGTTGCGAAACGGAAACAAATTTTTGGGTGCAAATAACACAAAAACCTGTAGGGACACAAAACCCTGTAGGGACTCAAAAACCTGTAGGGACACAAAACCCTGTAGGGACACAAAAACCTGTAGGGACACAAAACCCTGTAGGGACACTTGAAGCCCGTACAGTAATAAAGCACGCGGGAAGTGACGAGGGCACGAGAAGAGAGGCGAGAGAGAGGCGTAGCCTCATTTTCTTTCTGCTTTTCAAGTGCCCTCGTCACTTCCCAAGCGCTTTATTACTGAACGGAGAACGGTTTTGGCTGTTCTATATGTTTTATAATATAGAAAAATTTCAAGAAAATATTTTAATGGTTCTTTATTTCATTTTCAACGCGAGTCTCGCGTGTGAGCAAAGTTTGAAGGCAAGCCTTACTGGCAATTTTTTAAAAATACGACGAGTTCTAAAATATTATGAACCAAAATGGAGTTTATATATTAAAAATTCTTTTCAGTTTTAAACTTCAGATTGCTTCTTCTGTTTTGAAAGAAGATGCGAGTTGAACTTAATTGTAATTTGTCAAGCCTAAGCGTGGATCAGAGCTTGTCAACAAATTTCAATGCCCGGCCTTGCTCGGTTAAATGTTTTGAACAGTTACGTGTATCCTTTTTTTACTCTAATTACTCGACTTTATGTAAACTTGGACGTTCTGAATGTTCAGGAATGAAACTGTGGTCCGAGCTGAGCATTTTCTTGCAAACTAACTGCATGCGAACAATTCGTTTGCGGAACTTCAACCAGATGCGGCATTTCGCTCATGGGCGCTTGTCAGAACAAGTTTCAGTGCAACTAGCGGCAACTGGGTGGTTGACTGTTATAGCTTGCAAGGCTAGATTATTTACGGCGACCCGAGATAGCCATAATGTGCTTTGATGGTACTTGAGCATCTGACCAGGTGCTGATGGCTGTCGTTCTTAAACAGTGGATTGGATAAACTCGTGAGAATGAATTGAAAGAGAGGAATTTGGTAACACTTCGTAACATATTTTGAGTTTCTTGCTCGTAAGTTGCGTATTCCTAATTTTATTGCTGAACTTTGCTTCTTATTTCTCAATATGTATTGTAAATTTTTTAGTGCTGAAAATGGAAGGAAAAACCGTAGTGTAATTATTGACAATATTTCAGTCTTTGGCTTCAAATCAAACACACGAATGGCCCATTTTACATTTGTTTAGTACGTTTCGTATCACTTTGAGATACTATGTTGTTAATTTGTGTTGTTGAAAGTGCGCGAAATCTTGTTTTGTTTGTCTCCTGCTTTTTGCTAGAGACACTTATAGTTTTTTGTTCGTTTTCTCAATTAAAATGCAATAATTGGTGGAAGTCAGAGAGGCAATCTCTTGACCGGACGCCATTTTGTTTCTATTGAAACAAAGTGATAGTTGTCATGGTAACTATCACTCTATACTCTATTATATAATAACCCAAGCTATTCTCCCGTTTTGATTGGTTCTCGCCTGTGATCTATTAGAGGACAAACGCACGCTTGACGTCATCATTACAAATTTTTTAATTTTCTATTATATAAAACAGATAGATTCCATGTTTCGGCTATTGCCTCGTGTGCCACTTTTTTGTTCTTACCACAGTTTGACGTCATCTATTATCTATTTCTGAACAGACGCACGCAAAAAAGGAATCTATTTCTTAACTATGCTTTGAAAATACTCGAAACAGAGGCAAATCAAGGCTAGAAAAGTCAGAAAACTCCGCCATTTTCTAAAAATTGCTGCTTGCATCGCTGATGGGCACGAGCGTCAGCTGATGAGTGCTTTGCTATGACTGGTCAATTCGGTGCTTGCTTGAAACTGATTGGACGTTTAGACAAACTATCCTATTACTTCTAAATTGGACACTTCATATACATATAAATATGCCGTGAGTGTCTTTAGAGACACTAATCCTATTAATGCCTTAACTGGACAATTGAAATGTAATAGATTGGTCAGTACTATAGAGTTTACTGACCTGCTATATAATTAAATTGATAAATGTTTGTGCATAATATTTTCTAAAAACATTAAAACAGTATCGCCTGTATTTCTGCCAAGTTTAATTAAGAATTTAGTCGAAGGCTTCTTTTTATATTAATGATTTTTCTTTATATTCCCTCCCTCCATGCCTCCATTTTTAAAGAAACCACCCCAAAACACCATGCAATGATGATAAAAGACAACAACTCAAGGATACCTAGGTATTTCATAACATTTATTTCATTTCTCGAATTTTTGAGGCAAAGTGTAAAATCCCATACTTTTAAGTTTAAAAATCAAATTTGATCATGTTAGCGTCACACATATAGCTTGGGCTACTCATGTTAAAATGCCATTTTTGCCCTTGAGCATGGCGCCATTTGATCGTGATTTTCAGCAAAAATATAGCATTTTCAATTCACTTGCAAATTTCAACCATGCAAAATATATAAACAAGCATTGCAGAGAATATAAATATTTATCAGACTTTCTAAAAATCACAATCGCATTGCATAAGGATATAATAGCTAGTATTTTATTTGACGGCACAGACATTATATCACAGTTTCAGATGCCATTTTAATTTCGCGGGTAGGCAAAATGGTGACTTAATACCATTTGTATAGAAATCCAATGTCGAATAATGTTTATAATACTCTAGTTTTAAAAAAGTTATGAATTAGAAACTTTAATCTTTAGACTGAAGAATTTAAACTCCAAGCCCGTAGTCAATTTAGAAAACGTCCAAACGTGTTTTGAATTTTCCTTTTCCTCTGAAATATACAGCATAAAACTTGAAGAGTTTACCGCTGACCCTCTCCAGGACATTACGTGACACTCTATACGAAGTTCTGAAAGGATTCAGCCTGTGTAGTGTACGTCGGCCATATTGTATTCTTTCTTACCGAATAACGTTATTTAGCGGGGATTATACATTACTTTGTAGTAAGTTTACCAACGTTTCGTTGATATTGTATCTTTACATCGCACATTGAACATTGAACTTTTTTTTATGTGTTTATTACTTCAATACTGAATTAGGTTATTGTTCGTCTGTATCGGCATTGCAGGACTCCTTCATCGTTGTTATTAACTAAAATTGTACACAAACGAGAAGTTATTTCTTCAAAACTGTACAGTTTTGTTACGATTTTTACAGAAAAATGTAAGGAAAATTCAAAACCCCTTTTGCAACGCTTTATAGCGTGGATAAAACGGAGGACATAAATTTGCAGATATTTAAATGGACCTAAAAACCGACTGTTAACGAAAATTCACTTATACAAATTAACAACTCAGGTTCGCTCAAGCTTTAGTAGCATATTTCCTTTAACCCTATCTAGCCTGGGGTTGCTTCAACCCCCCAGTTGCTTTTTTGGTCCTAACTTCTGTACGGTTCAGAGAATATTAATGAAATTTCGTTACTTTTTCTAAAATTTTATTAGGAATTATTTGATATACAATTTAGTCATCTGCGATTTATACTGTTACCATGGTAACCAAGAAATGAATGGCCGTTTTTGCATTTTTAGTAATTGTGATTTTTAAAAATGTTTTCACACTCTTAAATTGGTAATTTTAATAAAACCTTAGGAACTGCAAAACAAAACTTGATTTGTCTAAATTTCTGCTATTTGATAAGCTTCTGTTAGAAATGGTGCATTATGGGTAAAATATCAACACTTTGAAAAAAAACTTCCCTAATTATGTTTTTTTGGTAAATATACTCACTATATGTTGCTATATAGGAGACTAGCCCCTTGTTTTCCTGTATGCACTACTTTTGCTAAAAATATTGAAAAGCGACCGAGATACAGCAATTTTTTTGTTGTTGCCATGGGCAACGGCTTCCTTAGTATATTTATGTTGTAGCTTTAGACGACTTCTTGCAAAGTTCCAAGTAATGCACGTCAGATAATGAAGATATATAACA
>JAOCNB020096739.1:0-11653 GCA_026546465.2 Palythoa caribaeorum | reverse complement strand
GTGTCTATCACATTAGGAATCATTGCCGTATGAAAGCAAGAATGGACGATGACCAGGTTCAAGCAATGCGCATAAATGGCAGTGGTAACTGGGGCTTTTTCTTGATGAAAGCTCGAGTACCGTGCACTCGCAAGGACATATTTACTGCTCCGTCATACCCCTGTCCACGACTGTTTTGATGTCCAACGATCATTTCTCCAGGGCTTTCAGTATAGCTCTCAGTTTTAAAGCACCAAAAATATTGGTAAAACAGAAGGGCGGGCGGTGGGCCCCCTGGACACCCCTCTGGCTACGCCCCAGCACCCCTTATCTTTTTAACCAACTACATATTAAAGATCTTGGCCGATCAGATTTTTGAAAAACAAGAACTGCAAAAGAAAAACGCGGTACGGTAATTTTAACTTTTCGAATGTTTTCTTTTCTTTTCTAATGCCAAAGGAAACTAAAAAAAATTGCAGGGTCTTAACTTAGCGTAGTAGTAATTAGTAGTACAACTATTTTTTCCTCATCAACATCTGTTTGTAGAGCACTTTTTATACATTTCGCGATTTACTTTAATCGTTTGCTTAAACAATTCAGTCTCAAAACAGCAGGCGCATTAATAGGGCGTGAACAGGGTGCACATTGGTTTCCTACTGTTTGTTCTTTAAAAAATTACCTTTAACAAAAAGTCTTTGTTTAAAACAAACTATCATAAACGCTTAAAGAAATACATTCTTAGAACACACCTATTTAAACAGTTTTCCGGAAGAGTATACCACCTACTCCCTAGATTGCTCAATCATTAAATGCCTAGTCATACCCTCCCCATCTGCCCAGCAAAAGTCCTCTCGAAAATCTGCTTAACTGATCAGTTGACGTGCACTCTCCCGCAAAAATGCTGGACTGTTTTTCTGTTGCCAACATAAGTTTGTCATAAACATTGAGTGGACCATCAGCTGTTCTGCAAAACACAGCAATGTGGGCTTCACAACCATCTGGGGTGTTTACTGCCGAAAGAATTAGTGCCACGCCATCTCCGCTCAAGTTTATCTCATTCGTCTTTTCCACAAGTTCCTTCACGTCACAAGTGAATGAACTGTCAGTCATAAAACGGGAATGCTTTAGACCCATCATAGCCATGTGTGGTGCTATCAACAGTAATGGTGTGGAGCCAGTAACTCTGGCATTAAGATCAACGACGTACTGTCCCACAGCATTTTCGAGCACGTCTAATCCTACTATGCCAAAGTAACCTTTGGAATGGAGATACTTCCTAATTGGTTCAACAGTCTCAAACATCATTTTCTTTAGGTCTTCCTGTTCATCCCAGTTTAGCACTCCACCTATCCAGCTGAAGTTTGATGCGAGGATCTGCTTGGATACCCCCAGCCAATGAATATTTCCATTTCGAAACAGGTAGAATTGGGGAGAGTAGTTTCCCGTGATGCCTGAAATAACCTCGGTCACCACTGGATTTGGACATTTGGCATCAGTCTGGAGCTCCTGCAGCACTTGCACAGCCTGTTCTTCTGTCGTCACCATGTAGGTCCCTTTGCAGCCCAGACCATGGGTAGCCTTCATCATGCATGGCAAGGTAAAGTTGTCGAGTGTCATATGTCTTGGACACGAGGCTCCCATCTTTGGAATCGCAGCTTTGCTAAGGACCTCAAAGTGTATGTCGGGATCTACAGCATGCTTCTTTTTTGGAACGCTTTCCAGGGGGTACAGTGTAATCAGCTTTTCATCACCAGTGTTAACTTCAACTGTTGCTAGGTTATGAATGTCTGGCTCAGGAAACCATGGCAACCACTTCTTCCAGTGATTCTGGAGGATGGTATTTGGAGGGTGGTGCAAGAGTATGGGAAGGTCATTTCCTGCAACAGGGCACACCCTATTGGGCATCATATACTCAGCATATTCTAATGAAAAGGGAGGGTAATCATGAATAAAGTATTCATTTTCATTGAGAAATATAGATTTCTTTCGAAAAGAAGAGGGGTACTGGGGCATAATGTAAGCATGTTGGACATCCTGGCAGTATAAACTGCTCAACGTTACCACCGGGTTGGAATTGGCCTTGTTGTTTTTGATTTTCATTTTTCTTGGAAATATCTTTCTTTGTACCTGAGAAAAGACCAAAATAAATCTGGTTTTTAATAAAACGTACACGTAACCATCAGTTGGTCGAATTCTAACTCCATATCGCACCCTGTAGCTAAATTACTAGGGTTTTATAATAATGTTGGGGAACTTTAGGACAGGACTGCATCATACAGTTTGCAATATTATTTAAGGATAAATGCTCCCTACGAAACAACCCATAAGGGGTTAATGAGTTCCTACACTTTACCTTAGTTTTATATGCTAAAAAAGTGGAGACAAATTTGAAATGTCAAATAGGCCTTAATAAATCATTTATAACCCATATCTGTGAAGAAAAAGTAGCTCATATATTTTGTTTTATATTGTAGAAACATTTTAGAATTCAATAGAAAATACTATTTGGAAGTAGTATGTTAAACAGCTTTTTATCGAACCTACTGTTGAATCAACTAAACTGAATGGTATAAGTAGCTGTACTTAGTTTGAAAAATAACTAAATAATGGATGCAGGAGTTGGCAATGATGTTCCTAAAATTCTTGTTCCGATGTTTGTATGCTTTCACTATTTTGACATCTGCTATCAGCATACACTGCTTAATGTGAAAATAAAAATGAATTCAATAATCTCTTGCTTTTTTAAATGAACAACCAGTCAGAAAATGAAATAGCAAAAATGCTTTGTTTTAATTTGACAAACTTAACTGACATGATTTGAGAATCAAAATATAAATTGTCAGCGGTCAAAAAGTTTCATCAATTAATAAACGTACAGGAGGAATCTGTTAATGAAATACAAAGTATATTTTCAGCAGTGTAGAAGAATGTGAAAAAATGCCATCTTTTTGCAATTTCTCAATAACTAAAAAATAAATCAACATGCATGTGTTTCTACTTTGTGCCCTCCATTGACTTAGACCTAAAATTTAACTGGGAAGGAGAGTATTTCCCAAAACGCTTTTAAACAATTAAAAAATTGTAGATCTAAATGACACAAACTAAAAACCATGTTGATTTCTCCGTGGCCTACAAAAGTCTTTTGAATTTGTTAAAAGAAGTTCAAGAACATTCAACAGAAAATAGAGAGAAAACATAAAATTGATTTACGTACCATAAAGTTTCATAACAAAACGTTTTCGCCGCGAAGAAAGCTTTCAACGAAAAGATATCACTTTGACGAATTAAATATTTTGAAACACAAAACGTACTGTTCCAGCTTTTTTTTTTCCGCGATCTCAATGATATATTTTCGCATAGGATATTGTGCAGAATACATACCCTCGAAGGCACAATATTCTATGTGTTTAATATAGGATATTGTGCCTTGAGGGCTTATTCCACACAATATTCAATGTGCTAAATATAGGATAATAGAGGCGTTTAACACCTGTTTTGTTTTGAAAACGCAAGCTGCAAACTGCAGTTTACTGTTCGAGGTGAAGCTTAATTTGTACTTTTAGCAAGACGTTTCTCGTGTCATACTAGCAGAAATGTTGAATAAAGGCGCTATATATGTTTTTGTCACATCATTAATACATCATTTTAAACGGCCGAAACACGAAAATATTTTGTTATCAAATACTAGAAACTTATCTGTTAATGAGAGAAAAGATACCAGGGTCTCGGTTTTAACCATAAACGTGGGTTTGTAAACTTTAAATAGTCGAAAACTTTGCTATATTTCACTTACCGCTGAAGACAATCTAGCCGTCGAAACTTTTACTAGAAACGCCAGATATGACCGAGCGAATAACGATCCGTGACTTTTCTAGATCTGTTGTTTGCGGTTTTAACTGATAGACCTGATGCTAAATTTTTCTATTGTGTAGAATATGCCCGCAAGGCACAATACAGATTATTAGCAGCGGGATTTCGATATGGCGGCAGGCGGTTTCATTGTTTACTTTTATACAACTGATTTCCAATTTTTTTCTTGGAGTGAATGGAAATAATTTCATTTAATCAGAAGTTTAGACCAAAAAAACAGTTTTTGCATTACAGTGATCCCCCATCTCTTCCCTGCCCCAAAACACCTTGGGAGACGAATTTTACCCAATATCCATTACATACTACAATTCAAGAAAATCTCTGGTTACAAAACTTTTATACTTTCGCCGAATTCTCAGCCAAAATGGCTGTACAGGCACAGGCACGTGCGTACAAGAACGGCCTTGTAATTTTATAAGATGCTTATTTTGAAAAGCCTTTTTAACATTCAGAACTTTGTTGCCTTATAATGACCGCGAAAACTGCCAAAGATAATCTTGACCGTAGCAGCAATAGTGACCATAATTCCGGAACGAGCACTGCATCAGGCTTTCAATAGAGAAAACGTATAAAGCGATGCAGGGTCACTTCGCGCCTCGTCGCATATTGCCCAATAATCAACGCGCGTTCGTGAAACAATTATTAAACGTACCTGTTTGACTGGTTTTTCTTATTTGACTGACTTTGGTGTTCGTTGAATTGCAGGTGTTCTGACCAAGCACGTAAAAAGCAGCTAGTGTGCACGTGTTTTAGTATAGTTAGGCCTGGAATGAAAACATAAAAACAGTTTCTGCTTCAGAAACTAAAAATTATTATACCTAGAATTTTAGAGCAACTTCAGAATAGAGAATTTTATTTCTTTCAAAAAAGAATAAATTCATATATGCGGTGGGATTGAGATCATAACTCGACAGTTATAACTGGGAATGCTTTCACCGAAAGCGGTTGAACATTGAGATTTATCAACTCATACTACCTCTATAGCTATGGAGGAAGTAAGGTCTTGCTGTGGTCATCAGTCGTACCTCTTACCTCTATAACCTGGGGTTGTTTGGTTAAGGGAGGTCAGGTTCGCATAGTGGTCATCACTTCTGTCTCACACCTCTATGATCTGGTATTGTCTGGTTAAGGGGAGTTAGGTTGGCTTAGTGGTCATCTCTTGTGTCTCTCACCTCTATGACCTGGGATTGTCTGGTTAAGAGGAGTCAGGTTGGCATAGTTGTCATCACTTGTGTCTCTCACCTCTATAATCTGGGATTGTCTGGTTAAGAGGAGTCAGGTTGGCATAGTGGTCATCACTTGTGTCTCTCACCTCTATGATCTGGGATTGTCTGGTTAAGAGGAGTCAGGCTGGCATAGTTGTCATCACTTGTGTCTCACAACTCTATGATCTGGGATTATCTGGTTAAGGGGAGTCAGGTTGGCACAGTGGTCATCACTTGTGTCTCACACCTCTATGATCTGGGATTTTCTGGTTAATGGGAGTCAGGTTAGCATAGTGGTCATCACTCGTGTCTCTCACCTCTATGATCTGGAATTGTTTGGTTAAGGGGAGTCAGGTTGGCATAGTGGTCATCACTCGTGCTTCTCACCTCTAAGACCTTAGATTGTCTGGCTAAGGGGAATTAGGTTTACATAAGGGTCATCACTTGTACCATTCACTTTAATTACCCTTGAATGATTTCTTGGTTCCGCACGTGAACAGGGATGTATCGATCTCTTTCTGACTCCGAGGGTTCTCTCCGGGAGCTCAAGTTTTTCTTCCTCGGCAAAATCGATTCCACGCTGATTACATTTGACTGTAAAGCTGATTCTCCTGAATCGTGTTCTGGGTCTGAATGCCTAGACATCAGCACAGCTCGTCGATCGTACTTCTTTGCAATTCAGTCTCAGGTTTTAAGAAAGGGAAATTAGCAAGGCTAGTATTTAGCAGACGTGTAGTTGCACTGAGGAAGCTTACTTAACGCACTAAATTCAAACCTGTACTTGTATCGTGCTTGAGTGGAGACACAGGTTTTTGCTATAAATACAAAATTCCGATGTGATTCTATTACGAACAGCAACAAGACTTTGGAACAGTATTTCCTGCAAAGTGTATGAACTATCAAAATACAATTTCAAGAAAACAAAGTGTTTCAACTGAGTTTCAGAGGAGGACGATTATGTTGATCCCCCAAACCTGTCAAAGAGATAGCTCACTGTTAACTGGCTCGCACAGACTCACTGCAAAGGATAGTAAAGGGGTTTCCCAGATAACGAATCACGGTCTTATTTTGAACACAGTAACGGATCACGATAAGAGATTTTTGGTGGAATAACGAAACACCGACTTAGTTTTAAGGCAATAACGGATCACAATAGCATTTTAGCCACCGTAACTGACAAAATCACGGGTTTAGTTTTACCAAATAACGGATCACGAAAAAACCTTTTATTAAACTGACTACAATATCCAAGCATTCTATTTCTATTTTTGAAAGTATTCGTGGTTTTACACATAACTTGCTCTCGGCTCTTTGCACTTATTTTTAGTACAGCTAGATTATATTGATAGAATATTTATTAAACCAAGCACTACTGCATCGAATAGTTATAATTCCTGTGGCAGTGAATGTATTGTGAATTGAAGTTTTAATAATTGGAAATAAAGTGAAGTCGGAAGTAAATTGAAGTGGAATCAAAGACTGCTCGATTGCTATAGAGTTGGTGAAACATTTAGTACTTGTTAATCTAAAGGTAAGAAATTGCTTGCTGCTTAGCACATTTCGATGCGTTAAGAAAGCGATTCAAATAGCTTGACAAAAAAATGAAAGCAACCGTTTACGTCAATTTCTCTGTCGTGGAATCAATAAATTATCTAATCGGCTTGAAACATTAAGGAAATAAAAATGCAAAACAAGCAGAATGTCAAATTTTATTTGTTTTTGTACTATATTTAGGCTGGCCATTGACAGCCTTCTTTAGGTACAAAGTTTGCTTTACGTTTTTTAATTACCATAGTTTGCCCACGCATCACAACCAGTGAAGCGAGAATCCCTTCCAATTTTAAAAAAAATAGCAAAATAGATACTCAAATATCATTAAATGCTGTTCAATTTTGCAATAACGAAATGTGATTTCGCAATCATAACACTTCTGTTTCTAAACGTCAATAAAACTAAAAAAGCAAACATAAATTAGTTTCAAAATTGATGGGAAACCAATTTTATACATAACTATAAACGCTGTGTCTCAGCCGGCCAAGGTCTTTAAACTTTTACCAATACTTCTAGAAATTTAAAAGTATTTTTCAATTAAAAGTTCCCTATATTTATCGAAAATCACCAAGCGCTGGTATGACTACAACATTATTTGATTTCAACGTTCTGTCTTTCTCGGCAGATAGTAGCGATCAATTGTTCGACGGCAAATTGTGGCCAACTGCCGGCCAGGGTCTTTAAATTACTAATTATGGGAGAATTTTAATTGATAAATACTTATAGATTTTCTTAAATCATTTGAAAAGATTACACTGCCGGCCATTTGGTAATTTGAAGACCCTGGCCTGCAGTTGGCCACAAGTACCGTTGAATAAGCTATCGCTACTCTATGCATAGAAAAGACAGAACGTTGAAATTAAACAATGTTTATATGGCGATTTTATGTTAATTCTTTAAAGGCTGCAGTCTGGTAGCAGTATTTTGATATTTTAGCAGCGAACGTTTCTAAAGTTTTACAAATGAGCTTTTTGTATCTCGGGATGGTAATAGTTTTTACCGAACAGTCTCTTTTGGAAATGAAAATACTGGTGCGAATTATGAAGTAAGGAGCCCTTACGGTACTTTAATCAAGCATAATGCCAGTGATACATAGAGATGCAGTAAAAATAAGTAATACTGCAAAGCCTGTTCTGATATAAAGCATAAAAATTTCATCGACGGCCGGCAAAGACTTAACGAACATTAATGTTTATTTCCAATTTATATCAATTCGTCAAATGTTATAGTCTGGTAGCCGAAAGTTCACCAGTATTTAGTATTTTAGCAGTGAACGTCTCTAAAGTTTTATAATTTAGCTTTTTGTACCTCGGGATGGTAATAGTTTTTACCGAACAGTCTCTCTTTGAAATGAAAATACTGATGCGAATTATGAAGTTGGGAGCCCTTACGGCACCAACCAGTTAATAGCCAAATTCCAAGATTTATTCCAGCCTTACCTTTTTAGTTCTCTTCCTTCGGTGTCTGAGAGAGTGGAATTAACGGTGCATCGGCAGAAACTGTCGATATTATTGCGTGAGCAACATTATATTACCGCAAGGCATTCGCATGATCAATATTTAAACTAAAGCCCTACGACCCCACCGGTCCACTCTGACGTATCTGGATATATTTGAAAAGAAAGAATTTTTTCTCCGGATACAGTTTCCTTCCGCACTTAATGGGCGTTTTCGGACACCCGTAAATCGGAGGTTTTTAAAACGGTCTCTAGACTGTAGATTTTTAAAACCAGGTGTTTCTTGGATCCGAAGAAACGGGAGGAAACGGAGTTTCTCAAAAACGATGACGTCCGTTCTACTTTAGTATTTTTATGTCCGTAAAGTCGCTTGCTACATGCTGATAGACTAAGACGTAGCTCCAAAAGTTTTCGAAACCACTTAAAAAAGGTTTTTATATAAAAATTGAAAGTCGAAAGACAGAATATAATAAATGGACAAAAGAAATAATCGAAATTGGAGCTTTACAAAAATATCAAATTTCATTGTGGGGGTGAAGATGATGATGATGCAAAGTCTAGAAAATTTGTTACACAAATCAAAATTTCCGCTCATAAATTTCCCGTTGGTCGATATGTTAATATACCAACAGAACAACGACTTATTTGCAGCATCTGCGTCTGCAAAGTTCATATATACATATAAATGACAAATGTTAACACAAGTAAAGATAACTTCTAAAGACAAAGAAAAAATAAAAACACAACTGAAATAGCCTATTAACTTAATAACCCTTAAATTTCAACAATATTAAAATTAATGGTCTTCATCAGGGTGACTAAAAGACCAACCGTTTATTCAAACATATAAGTTATATACAATTTCCTGAAGCACGAAAATAGAACCGGTAACGCGTGTATGTATCGCACAAAATGTTTACAGACATTTTATATCTAATTTATTTTTTTTCCAATGCATACACATCCAATTTTTCTTGATTTCACCTCGTTTGTATATTAACTAATTCAGTTATTCTCTTCTGCCACTATTCACCTCGACTTCTGAGAATAATTGTTAAATACTTTAAACTCCTTAAACTGTTTTTGATATTCAATTGACTGGGTCAACGACCTAAAAAGGAAAGTTCCTCGGACAAAAATTAGAATAAATGTGTCAAGGCAATCTTGATATCTCCGTAATAGTCAGCCAAAAAATAAAACATCAAATTTCTTTGTATTTCTTACAAGGGTTAACACAAGCTCCTCCCATTATAACAGTTTTGAACTACCATTACGGATTAACTCAAACTAAATAGATTAGATGAAACAGATTGAAGACTATTGAATTCGCCATGTTAAAACACATGCAACCAGTTTTACACTGGCGGCCCAGAACAGATTATGCCATAGAAAGACACTACAAGTTCTGTTTGTAATTTGTTTGAAGTAGGTATGTCTGTGTCTATTTCAAGATCATTAGTCGGACTTTGCTTTTTCTTCTACAAAATCGAACAAATAATCTAGTTTGTCTTTACAATTGACACTTATGGAATCAGATTGTTCCAAAAAACAAGAGATCACAACGTAGCCTTACTCGTGCGAAAAATGATCACCGCCAACCACGTTGCGTCTTCAATAAATTGTACTGCGAGTTTAGTCAACAACAGCAACAACGTACAAAGAACTTTATTGTGCTCAGAAAAAGTTACAATTATAAATACTATATTACTATTTCAATTTAGTCGGAATAAATTTGTAAAAACACTGAACATTTATTTATTATTTTAGAATTTAAAAGCGTTTGCTGTTTTTAGAATATCAAAATTATTCTCGTTTCACTGAACGTGATGCGTGGGCAAATTTAAACTACTCAGTTGACTCTCCCTCTTAACGCATCGAAATGTGCTTAGATAACAGGCAACTACCTATGCCTATACTAACAAGTCCTGAATATTTTACCTTTAACTCTTAATAGCAGTGGAGCAATCTTACAACTCATTCTGGCACTGCCGCAGGAATCGTAGCTATTCGAGACAGGCAGTGTTTTGTTGAATTAACAAATTACAATATATTTGATGCGTGGGCAAGTTAAAACTACTTGACTGGCTCTTTTAACGCATCGAAGTGTGCATAAATGCATAGACAACAAGCATCTTACCATGGGTAGATTCACACTGAATTCTCAATAGTAAAATCAAGTTTCGAAATCTTTAAGCAACTCAATCGACATGCTTGTAAATGTAATGCACCTCCGCTCTGTGCTGTTCTTGTTAAGACCCTTGCGATCCCACAAACACTTGCTCTGTCCGAGGAGGTGATATTGGACACAGTTTACTGAATATAATACATCTTCATGTTTAGTTTTTAACTGAACAAAGAAGAATATCGTTTTACAAATCTTAAGTCATTTGTTTGGTCGTTTCTTCAATAACAAACAAATATTTTGTACAGATGGTATCATAGAAACATCCAAAAAAGTGCTTTAGTATTTAGCTGTACCAATTACGTAATCTAGGTATCTAAGATTGTCATCAGAAGTGGCCAAAACTGCCCACTTCCATCCTTCATCTTGTTTCAATGACAATATCTCCTATTTCTTTGGTAAATATTGCCTAACATCTACAACCTTTTAACTTAATCGCTTATATTGTTTTCTGTAAAGCTGTTTTAACAGCTTAAAAGTATTAATTTTCTTTATGTCAGTAATAGTCTCTGGAATATTTTGTTAAAGAAAAAACACATAAATGAATGTCTGAGGTTAGTAGTGCCTAAGAATTTGTCATTGAACCAATATATTTTCAGTTTCTTAATCAGAAGTGGCTAAAACCACCCACTTCCAACCTTCATCCTGTTTCAATGACAAATATTATATTTCTGAGTGAATATTGTCTCACATTGTTCTACAATTTCTAAGCCCAGTCGCATAATTTGTTTCAGCTAAACTGGTACATATTAGTTTGCTATATATCAGTACTAGTCTCGCGAATATTTTGTTAAATATTTTGTGAAAGAAAAAAAATTATAAATGAGAGACTGAGATATTGCCAAAAAACTTGTCAGTGAGCCAATATGATTAGGAGCATAAAATAAGCCAAAATTAGAAGTCGCAGACAGTTGTTTCGTAATTCTTCTTAAGACTCTACTGTGAAACACAGCAAGGAAGAAGTTCTTCCGGACGAATTCTAGTGCATTTAGCACCCTAAAAAACTTTATCTTAATCCCAACTCAAACATTCACAGACTCAAACCAATTGGAACACGCAACACTATGTGCTAATTAATTTGCGTACATCTTGCGACAACGTAACATTTCTTACACGATTTGTACACTGTCCTTGCACCATAGTTTCTATGTTAAAGAAACACCAAAAACTTAGTTGGATTCTTTTTTTTTTAAATGGTTTCAACTAAGAAATTTAAGTAATGGTCCGAGTAAGAAGTAGGATACCTCCCATTGTTCTATACGCCATTTCGCTTTTCCCAGACCAGAATGTTTAGATTTTCATACTGAGAATAGAGTAACCTGTGTATAACACGGTTTTAAAGTAAAATGCAATGAAACTATATTTTAAACCAATGTTTCTTTTGTGCTATAATAATTTATCCAATCATAA
>JAOCNB020096668.1:0-11654 GCA_026546465.2 Palythoa caribaeorum | reverse complement strand
GAAAAACGTCAGTTGTTTGAGTGTGTCTACGTTTGCTCGCTGTATCTAGCTTTGCAAGTTCTAATGCCTCATAATAATCAATAAATGGATAGACAATTCTCATGGCACGCTTTTGTAAGGATTCGAGTTCCTCTGACAGGTAATTAGGGAGTGAATTATGATAAACTGGGCAAGCGTACTCCATAATGGGACGAATACATGTGGTGTAAAATGTTACAAGTTCCTTGGTTGCAACGCCTGCTCTCTTCAATTGTTTGAGAAAATAAAGTCTTGTAGAGACCTTTCGTGATATCTCAGCTACATGGCAATTCCACTTCAAATCGTTCGAAATGTTCAAACCAAGCAACTTAACATTTGACACCATCTCAATGGCTTTCTCGTTGATGACAATAGGGTTGAAATCAGCGGCAGTTTTGGCAAACGAAATTCGCATTTCCTTACATTTCCTTTCATTTAGTTGTAACTTGTTTTCGCTCGATTTCATTACAATTTCATTGACCGACTCTTGAATCCTACTCGCCTGACTCTTCACAATAGACTCTGAAATTGTCGTGTCATCCACGTATTTCCATAATTCGGCATTTGTGACATCGATATCGTCGATCATTACGATAAAAAGCCATGGTCCCAGTTTGGTCCCTTGAGGGACTCCTGCTGGGATGTCACCCCATTCTGATTTACAATCCTGTCCAAGTTTAACTCTTTGCTTACGATTTCCTCTTACTCTACGTCAAAAGTTTAAAAAATAGTTTGCGAATGACAGTATGGTTGTTGTAGGACCTCACCTGTACAGTGAATCAATTGCTGATCAGGGACCAACCAATCCTACATTTAATGAGCTACTGACAGAATTACTCTTATTACTCTTATTTCTCTTATTAATGTTATTACTCTTATTACTCTTATTTCGCTTATTACTCTTATTTTATGAGCTCTTAATTCTATTTTTTTTCTGACCGTTACATCTCACCTAATTTTTGAATTATTCAACTCTTACTGTTACTGACTTTAAATTCAATTTATTTGATAACCTGTTTCTTGATATATTTCGTTTTGACTCGTTTCGTCATTACATTGATTTGCTTCTTCACTCTCCCACTGAACTGATAGTAGTCAGATTTAGATTTATTTTACCAGTGATATTTTAAACTCTCATTAAAATATATTATTCGTTTTAACAACTTATAGTTTAATTTATTAATTTCAGCCACACGGCGTTTAGTTTAGTTAATTTTTCCATTTGATCATTTATGATTACTTTATTTTGTTTGCACTTCTGGTGCCTTCTACTCCCTCGATCGAACTAAAGTTGATTTATTTTGATTCATTTTTCAGCTTTCAGGCTCGACACCTCCTCTTCGGCTTTAATAACAAGGAGCTACTAGCGGTTACCAGCATCTTTCCAGTCATTCTTATTCTTTTTAAATGGTCTATGTGGTTGGCCAGAAATGATTTTTATTTTTGAGATCGCCTGCCTTGTGTGGTGGAAATCATTGTCTCCCTCAAGGCCAACATTGCATGTTGTATCCAGTGTCAATTCTGACATTTTAGCGAAGTTAAACCCACATTCTTAAAACAGTGGTGTGTGAACGACCTCCTTGCCAACTTCGAGGTCAAATGCCTTTGCATCAAAGTCTAAACCATCTGACTTCACTGAGGAGCGGATAACCTCGGAAGCCCTCAGAGGCACATCTCCCCAGTGAGTACTGAAAACCCTGGCTTCACTGACCCCTAACCAGATCCTGCCTTTTCAGTTTCGATTTCTTCTACTTCAGGAGGGAGGGGATGATCTCAGATGTCCTCAGAGGCTCATCTTCCTCCGATTGCTGAAAACCCTGGCTTCTTGACCCTGGACTGGATCATGGACTTACCATTTGTAAATACATAGACAGAAAAAATATTGCTTGTGAATATTGAAATGTAAATGTGTAAACGTTCGTATTGAAAATTGAATAACCACAAAAACATGAAAGACTGTCCTACTAATGCCTTAATTTGTTTTTTATGTCGGCATTGTGCATACAACAGATCCACACACATCTACAAATACTGGACAACTTCTGAACTCTCAATGTTTTTCTTCTCCTTCTTGAGTGCATCTTGCACTGTGTCTTTGTTTCCTTCTACAGGTGAGGCCACGTGCAACCCCTGGACGATTTTGGTGCTTGCACGCCCCGACTGACCTCTGGGATGAAATAAAAAAAAATTGCGCCCCTTTTGGCCAAAATGAGACTTTTTTTGAAAATCAGAAGTGGTGACGTCGAACCCGATTTGAAGCAGGATTTCGCGATTAAGCAGGAGAACAAAGAAATTCTTCTCTACTGACTTGTAGTCTATTACAACCTACGATTATCCAAGCATTAGCAAGTTCTCTTTGCCGCCCCTGGTTTTTCTAACTCATAAGCTAATCATTTATCCTTTCATTTCCTGTAAAGCTTATCAAAGTTGCCTCTGAAAACCGTCCCGCAAGTAATTTATTTAGTCTCCTTTTGTCAAATTTGTTCCCCTGCAGTGATCCTCTTCTACAGTGTTTCTCCAGTGCTTTCTACCAGCCTTGAGAACTTTATTGACGTATTGTGACGTCATTGCATTTTGCTTTTCTTCCATTTGCTTTTCAACCCTCGTTGTGCACCTGGGTTTCTTTTCAGGTGCAGCTCGTGGACCGTCTTCTTGGGTGTCACCTGAGTTGCCACACCCATGGCCACTGCTGGGGCATCTCGGATTGGGGTCCCATCCCCAGTCTCCGCACTTTTTGCGGTAGTAGGCCCAGCCTTTGCGGAGTCTTTCTCCACCACCAACCCTCGCTTGGCTTTGTGCCCTAGCCCAACTTCTTCAGCTGATGGACCTGCCGCCCCTCCTGGGGCCCAGTCACTCTCAGTCACTCTCAGTCACTCTCAACTAACCCAGTCCTGGGCAATTGCCCCATGACAAGATGGTCCTCTCGGACATAACCTTTGGAGCCACCCAGGCTCTCAACGAACCACCTCCAAGACGATCCTTCACCAACATCGTTGCAGCCAAGCCGGCTGCCATGCCTAACCCTACAGTTGTATCCCACATTACCTCAGGAAATCCCATTCTTTCCAGTCAAGATTACCCGCCCCAACACACTAATGTGTCGGATCCCAGTTTCGTACTGGGCACGTGCCTCTTTCCCAGGCAAAAATTTCTTACTCTCCTGTTTAACACAGTGTCCCCCACTTCAGTCACCGCCATTCAACAGTGCCCGTATCTACTTTAAACCGACGGTTACCGGTGTTGCAGACCACCAATGCCTCCTCTTGTCCGGTCTCTCTTCGGAGGGAGTCTGCTTCTCGGTTTTTGAAGCCGACCAGCCCACCACCCGGGTAGCCCTATCGAGGTTGCCATTTGAGACCACTAAGCAGGTGGTGCACGAGGTCCTGTCTCATTTTGGGACAGTAACGGGCTTCTCGCGTTGAGACATACCAGTCCTTCCCTTCCATCTTTACTGGTGTGATCCACATAAAAATGACCCTCCACCATCTCCTCGCCCCCCATCCTCGTCGCCTTCAGGCGCTTCCAGCTGGGAGTTTCATACGGCGCCACTCAGCTGATGGTTGCCCCTCCGCCACCGTCTTCACCGGTGGCTTGCATCAAACTCCGACCCTGCAGGGGCCACCTGTAACATCTGTCTGGCGAACGTTGCACAAAAAGAAGCATTCTTCTGCTCCACCATCGTGCAAGCCAATGCCAACGACCACATGTAACTTAAATATTGACAGTAAATACAGTAATATAATTGCTAGCACTAGCTTCCCATTTTTAAAATCATATACTTTAAGTCACTGTCTTTATGTTATTTAACCATAATCTTATTTTTGTGGGAGTTTGTTTTAAATCTTTTTTTTCTCAGGAAGGAAACCACGAATAGTTGAAATCAAAAAAACAGAAATACTCATTTCATGGTAAGTAATGAGTTTTGGCCTTTTAATAAGAAAATAGAGTATAGAATGCTAATATTATTTCATTATGAAGTCTTAGAATTTTTATACTGGGGATAGAGCTGCATGAGACAATAGAAAGTGGAGCTAAATTCACTTGCTTTCATGCAATTCATCTCTCTTAAATGTCATTTTTGTTTTCTTTATCTTGCTGACATGTTGCCCAGTTTTGGCAACCGTAATCATGAGCATCAAATAACAGGATGCTTCCATGTGACATCATTATTAAATTGAAAAAATAAATACTATGAAGACATACTATATTGACAATGTACACTTTGATAAATGTTCCTTTTCTATAGTGAAAGTGACACAGAAAACATCAACAATGACCAGGAGCAAGACCACCAGACAATCATGAATTATACTAATTCAAAATTCAGAGTAACTAGACTTGAAACATTAACCCAGTGCAATAAGATATTATATGTTCACCATGGACATGCGAACTGTCAGCACTGAGTCCGCAGATGACGACAATGGTGCCTATATAATCAAAGGGAAAGGCAAAAAAACTAATGGAAAAGTGAGGTTGGAGCATGCACAGCACATAAGAATGAGAATGGGGTGTGATATGTGAATGAGAGATGTCACAAAGGCTATGAACACAAATATGTTCCAGAACATGAAGTGTATGAAAGAGCCAGACGGTATCACAGCAGCGAAAAATAATCATACATTCACAAGAACAACTATTACCCATCAGATGCATGACAAAACAAGAGATTAATCCCTTCTATATGATCACTTACATATGGTCTACTACAAAAAAGCCCTCGGAGGCACATCTCTCCAGTGAATGCTGAAAACCCTTGCTTCATTGACCCCTGGACAGATCCTTGCTTCTCAACTTTGGACTTGTTCTACTTCAGCTCGGAATGGATGCCCTCAGAAGCCCTCGGAGGCACATCTTGAATGATGAAAACACTGGCTTCTCGACTCCAGAATGGACAATAGACTTAACATTTGTAAATACATAGACAGTAAATATTACTTGTAACTAATGAACTGTTTATATGGAAATATTCATATAGAAAATTGAATAACCAGAAAGGTCATGAAAGATTAGCTTACTGATGCCTTCATTTGATTTTAACGCCGGTATTGTCCATACAACAGATCCACACACATCCACAAATACTGGACAACATCTGAACTCTCAATGGTTTTCCTTCTTGAGTGCATCTCGCATTTTCTGTCTTTGTTTCCTTGTACAGGAGAGGCCAGGTGCAACCCATTGACGATTTTGGTGGAGTGGGGCTGCGTTCGTCCAGTCTCTCTAGGTCCCCTCTTCTGCCTTTCAATGTCAGACTCCAAAAAAGAATACTAACGTACTAAAGTTTTATTTGTTTCTTTGTGGTGTTTTGTGCCTTACACCAAAACGCATACACACATGCAAACTGGGCATCGTCTGTCCTGATATAAGTCTCTTCTTTGTGCGCATCCTTGCATCTGTGCATCTTGCACTCCTCTTCGGGAGAGGTCAGGTGCGACTCCTGGGCAATTTTGGTGGAGTGGGGCTGCGTTCAGGCAGTCTCTGTAGTCCCCTTGCAAGCCCTCCATTTCATCTTGTGTCGACCAGATTTATTGCCCTGTTGCAAGACTGGCTGGCATAATATTATTTTCACTCTTATTACTCTTATTAAGTCTTATTACTCTTATTTCTCTTATTTCTCTAATTACCTAACACTTGGTATTTTTAGCTTTTTAGTTGTTTCAGAGTGCCAAAACCCTCAATGTCTTTTTAGATTTTTTTGTATTAAATTTTCAGTAATCAAAAAAGTGGGAAACAAAAATTTGTTGTTGTTGTTTGTTATTGTATTTCTCTAATTACTCTTAGTACTCTTATTTCTTTTATTACTCTTATTATTGTTATTACGTGTATTTCTCTTCTTACTCTTATTTCTCTTATTACTCTTATACGGACGCTAATGAGTGTTGTTTTTGCTCTCTCCAGCTGTTGTTACGTCATACTGAGGTCTAACGTTTGAAGTCCAACGTTTCAAGCTCAAGCTCAAGTCTCCAATCAAGTTTCCTGGTCTCGTTCCTGGGCTGCCGTGTGGGCCTTAGGCCAGGTGCCAGTCTTTAAGGAGTACGTGAGTGTTTCTAGCTTTCTTTTTCTTTTTCTTCCTTCCAATGGAAGGCACGGCCAACTCTGGTGTTGGTCCTGCTGGGCCCGCGTTGTATGCGGGTGTTGTGGGGACGGCCTTGAAGCCCTCATCGAGGTTGGTGGCCTCGGTGTGGCAGGAACTTCACACCGTGACTTTCTGCCCGTCCAAGCATCATTTTCCATAGGGAAAGCATTTTGGCCCTAGTTTCCTAAACTACGTTATCGAATGCCTGGACAGGCAAAATTCTTCTACTGGTATTGAGTGTTTGCAGGACCTTCAGGACAAGACCGTCAAGGTGGTGTATTCCTCCCCCCAGGCGGCCCAGTCTTTTTTTCGATCGTGGGTTCTCTTTGAATGGGCTTAAGGAGGCAGTTTAGTCAAAAGATTAAAAAAATTGGAGTGCCGAATCAAATTTCTAATTTTACTTTTTTAAGGTAGTTTGGTCTATCCTCTATCTGGTTTCGATGGTTTTTCGGCCTTATTTTTGCACCGCCAGCTGATAAACGACATTTAGAAAAGCCACTCTGGAGCTGTTGTTTGGTTGCTATGGTAACCGTACTATAAACAAAGTATTTTTCCCTTGATTTTCTTGATTTCCCGCAGTCCAAATCCTGTTTCGTGCTCCCAAATCCTGCATTTACTTTTCCAGAGGCCAGGTAGCTCATTTTCTTTCAATGGCCTGGATACTTAGCAGTGCATGAGCTCGTGCAGAAATTTCAAAATAAATGTTTACATTTGCAGTTTGTTATGAGAAAATATGCCTAAAGGTAGCAGGATTGGTGTAAAACAGAGTGTTTAAAGAGTCATAGCACAAAAATAGGAGGAAATTAAAAGGAATTTCGAAACAGGCGAATCGAGGCAGAGCAAAGGAAGCAAAGAGACAGCGAGTGGAACTCTGACACGGCTGTTGGCGAATGGCGATGTCGCCAGAGAGCAAATTCCTGAACGAAAGCTGCTGTTTCTTCAAGAAAGCTGCCAACAGACGATAGCTCTTCTGACGAGAATTTCTCTGCTGAAATGCCAGAAGCTTAGGGATATCGCTTTGTTGATATGGAAAGTTTATATCACGAAGATTCACTTGACTCCAAAGATTGCGACAGATCAGGTACGCAAATAACAAGGGGATCGAGGAAGGGGGCTCTGATATTTAAAAAATAATAAAATCAAATTTCGTTTTCTTCATGCATGGATATTAATTATAAAAATAATTATTTTTTGTAGGCTTTATTCAATTTGTGGAAAATGAATGTGGCAGATTTGGCCTCAGCAGCAGCCTGTATGCGCTTTGTGACTACTGCGGCTTAAAAGAATTCCTTGCAACTGGGTCTCGCAACACAAATGATACCTCCCCAAGAACAAGTCAAGGTAAAGATATCAATCGCAGAATCGTAATGGCCTCCTATGAAATGGGTATTGGAAAAGAAGGCATTGCAAAGTTTTGTGAAGTTTTGAGCATGCCATTCTCCATGGCCAAAGCAACATTGTATAACCATGAGGATGTCGGAAGTCATACAAAGAGTGCCAGGGATTCAGGGCGAATTGTTCAAGCCACAAAAATAATTAAAGATCAGCATAAACAATATAGATTAACTAGAAGCCAGGCAAGGCAAAGGGATGCGAACCTAAGACTTGACAAGGAAGGACCAACCTATGCAGTCGGAGCCTTTAATGACCTGTTTATAAAAGTGTGGTGTGAAAAACACCAAAAGCTCTTCATTTCAATTAAATTGTGGACTATAAGGAATTGGAAAAGCAATTTAGAAAGTTAATATTATCATATAAGTGCATTTGTTGGTATATTAAAGACTTAAACTTACTAGTACTTACTTACTGCTGAATATGCCAACTTTAACTGTGTTTTTCTCAAAATGGCATTTACGGGCAATTTTTAACTGCTCCCTATCCTTTTTTCACTTAGTTTTTAACCAAATGTAATGAAATTTCCAGTAGAACATTGCTATAATGTGTTCTACAAACCAATGGAACAAAATTTGATTTCACTCAATATTTTGGAAAATATTTTGAATTCATTGTATAAAAAGGAGTTTAATAATGATAGTAATGAAGTCCCAAATGAAATTAATGAAATTGAAAGTAATAACAATGATACAAATAAGGATAATAATGAAGTAGATGAAATTGAAAGTGTAGAAAGTAATATTGGTACCAATATTGATAATGTAAATAATAAAGAAAATAATTCTAGTATTCCCGGTTCCGTGCCCTCCGAGCCCGTTTCTGCGCACTCGAAGGCTAAGGCCAAAAAAGATCTTAAGTCCTTATAGTCCCTTATTTCTTCTAAGCGGAAGCCCTCTCCTGGCAAGGTTTCTAAGACCCCGCAAGATTTTCTGGCCGTCGTTCCCGTCCTCCTCTCGCATCGACATCTGACTTGTTCCTCCCAGCTCTCTTCAGATGAGGAACTATGTTAAGTTGGCTCCTCCCTATTCTTTTGATGGCCTTTCTTGTCCTGTCTCTGAATTGTAAATGGTTTGCGAGACGAAATAAGAGAAGCAGTCTTCTGTAGTGGCTACTCTCTGCTAACACCTCCTTCTTGTGCCTTCAAGAGACACAAACCGTCTCCGACACTGAGCTCTCTTCTTGGTTGGCCCCTTTCGGGCCCTCTTCTCTGTTCCTCCCATTGCACTTGCAAGAGTGCTGGGGTCGACATGTCGATTCGGGCAAGTTATGCCTTCCTTCTGGAGCAATCTTTCTCCCCTCCACTTGCAGTCCCATCCCGACATTATTGGCATCCACATCCCTATTAGTGCTGATCAGCTCACTGTTTCACAGAATGCCCTGCAAGTTATTTTTTCAATCACTCTTCTTAATCTTATTTCTCTTATTTCCCTTATTAACCTTATTTCTCTTATTACTCTTATTTCTCATAATAACTCTCATTTCTCTTACTGTATCTCTTATTACTTTTATTTCTCTTGTTAACTCTTATTAACTCTTGTTTCAGAAACAGTCTGAAAAGCTAAATGCGATTCAAGGGAAACTTGCTTCTTATACACCAAGGAATGTTAATAAAAAGTAGAAGAAGGCTCATTCAAACATTGACAATCCCAAAAGTAAAATCTGTGAAACAGTGTCTCCAGCCAGCTGAGTGAGTAGGCAAAAGAACTTTTAGGCACAATAATAATGCATACAGATCAAACAGCAGAAAAGTAGCTTACAAAAACAATGTGAGCCATCTCAAGTGACATAACTGTGCAATGGCCCCAGAAATTGATTCATTAAAGGAGCACAATGCTGCCACTATTTTAAAGTTTGATTGTTGTAAAGAACCGAACCAGAAAAATAAAACACTAAAGCAGTTAACTTTCATGCTGGAGGATGAAACTATCGACACGTTTGAAGATGGCAGGTATGCTGATAAGGTGCGAGAAGTTATTATGGATCTGCTAGCCATGACTGTTTCAATGAACAAAGTAAATGAAGTAATCTGAACACTTTTAAAGAAGTTGGATGGGAAGAACAGATCAAGGCTTCCAAGCAAGGCAGTTCACTTTCACCTAGTTGTCGCAGTCAAACACCTTGCTCATATTTGACTTGGAAGAGCAATGCTGCAAGAAGCTGGCCCATCCCAGGTAGTCGAAAGTACACTTCATGGAGATGGTACAACTAAATACCACCGCCACTACCAAGACTTTGAAGTGACAACTCCATCTTGTCAGACATACCCAATGGGCCTTCATGTTGGGTAAGTCTGACACTCCCTCAAATACAGAATAAACGAAATAGCAAAAGCAAGTAGTTGTGATGAAATAACATCGGTTGAAGATAAGGTAGCCCAGTTAGTGTCATCCATTAAGAACACCATTGCTGATCAGGGACCAACCAATCCAACATTTAATGAGCTACTGACAGAATTACGGGAGAAATGGAAATAGCTTAGTGAAAGTTTAAAAAAATCACTTGAGGAAATGGGGAACTTTTACTGTAAACTTCTTCTCATTGTTAACCTTGGAAAAAGGCAAACAAAGCTTTAAAATTGCTTGACCATGCTGCCACAGAAGGCAGAAATCCTTTGGCATTTCTTTCTGCAAATGAGTCAGGCTCCTGAAGACTTACAACAACAGCACGCTAGGCTTTTCACTCCCGTGGTAGTCAGACTTCTGGAGTGCCCGAGTACTTAAATGTTCACTTCTCTGAAAATGGCTTGGAAAGCAAACTTGTTCAGTTTATTGGTAATCGCTTTAACATAATATCTTACAACTCTGCAGCTGTTTTTTTTTTCATAAAAGCGAAATTCAAACATTTTTCAAATGGCAAACACCAAATCGGCTGCTTCAGCTAGTAGCTAAAGATATTGTGGAGCCTGTGTTTTTAGCAGGTATCAGGGCTCTTCGATTTCTGGATAAAGTTGTCACTAACTTGATTTATTTGCTGCGAATGCAAGAATGCTTTGAAATGTGGAGCAGGGACGCAACCCACCTTCTTGAAGGAGCAACTTTGTTTGATGAGGGCATTGTACTGCAACGAAATGTTTGACAGCCTTATTCATGAACAAAGTGTTCAACTGGAGGCACTGACTCACCAGGCCCTTGAGATCATTTTTAATAAGTGGATCATCTTTGAAAGGCAAGCGCAAAATCAGCTCCCCAATGGAAGATTGGAAGTCCCTCCTTTGAGTTATTGGCACAGACAGCAAATGTTTCTGAAATTAACACGGCATCCGAGAGAGATTTTGGAGCGTTGGATTTGTTCTTTCATTTGAAGCCAGCAGCAAGATTGATATCCCCTGAACCCCTTTTAATGTAGACACACAATGAGACTACAACTTGGTTCCACTCTCTCTACCCACAAGAAAAGGAGAAGTGCATGGCTGATGTAATAGAAATTTGAGACTGACAGTGATGTCTCTGATAATGAGGTCGATAATGACATTACTGAAGTTGAAAATAAAATTCCTGAAGTTGATAACGATAGTAATGAAGTTCCTAATGAAATTAATGAAGTTGAAACTAATAACAATGATACAAATAAGGATAATAATGAAGTTGCTACTATAAATGAAATTGAAAGTGAAGAAAGTAATAATATAACGAGCGATTTTGGTAGAGTGGGGCTGTGTTAACGCAGTCTCTATAGTCCCCTCGCAACCCCTCATTTCATTTTGTGTCGACCAGATTTATTGCCCTGTTGCAAGGCTGGCTGATATTAATATTATTTTTACTCTTATTAAATGGTATTACTCTTATTTCTATTATTGCTCTTCTTACTCATTACTCTTATGACTCTTATGACTCTTAAAACTCTTAAGACTCTTATGCCTCTCATTACTGTTATTACTCTTATTACTCTTATGACTCTTGCGACTCTTATGACTCTTATGACAATTATAACTCTTATTATGACAATTATAACTCTTATTATGTATGTATGTATTATGTATGTATTTTTAGCCCTTTAATTATTAACTCTTTTTAACTATAATTGCTATTATTACTTTTATTAACTCTTATTAAGTCTTATTTCAGGAACAGTCTCGCAATCCCCACTTTCATTTTGTGTCGACCAGATTTATTGCCCTGTTGCAAGGCTGGCTGATATTAATATTATTTTTACTCTTATTAAA
>JAOCNB020096667.1:0-11384 GCA_026546465.2 Palythoa caribaeorum | reverse complement strand
CTGAGTAGGAATACATTAAGTTGTTAGGTCTGAGTAGGAATACATTAAGTTGTTAGGTCTGAGTAGGAATACATTAATTTGTTAGGTCTGGGTAGGAATACATTAAGTTGTTAGGTCTGAGTAGGAAAAAGTAGGGAAAATAACTGCAGAATAGTTTAAAAGTATTGCAAAACATTGACGTCATATAAATGATACTCACAAATCTTACAAGGTCAAATTTCATATTTCTTGATTATATAGATCTTATATAAATTAGCAACCATTTTAATATTCTGGGTGTTTTATATTTTTAAGAATTTTCACCAAATCTTATTTGTGAAATATTCTTTTCATATTAAATAAAGAAACGACGCTTGAAAAACTGATTTGAATGGAGACGGAAGAATGTTCAGATGTGCGCCAGTTTTGAATAAGGTTTTTATGTACATATTTTGAACATTGTTTATAAGCCAGTATATTAACACAAATACCCTTTTCAGTTGTTAGAAACACTAAAAACGTGGGTTGATAAGGCCCTTTGATTTCTTACCTTGCATCGCTAGCACTGCGACGCTTTGCGCGCAAGGAACTTATATTTTTCTTTAGTGTTAGCCGCGATTGGCACCAGTAAAACAATTACCGTCTTCTCAAGCGCCACATATCATACGGCTATTTCTAGCTCGTTAGAACTGCGTAGATATTAATACCCTTTGTTGTATTTTCAATTCTAAACGCCGGTAAACCAATATATTTGTTATTCCTTTAGTGATGAAGTTCTGGCTTTTTAATAAGCCGTTCAATTTCGGTGAACAATTGCGCAACTCTTAACTGTTATATTTTCTAGCTTTCGCTCGACCTAGAACCCCAAATGTGTTCTATGTGAACTGAGTAGGAGCGGGCACAAAGCCAATTCTACGAATCTTAACCAAATACTTCACTGAGAATACACTTCTGTGTGAACTTGCTTTCCGCTGAAGTGTTTTCAAAATAAAAAACAAAAACAATGACAGTGACAGCGCCTTCCAGAAACGTCAATGTTTGATCCATTCGGATCAAATCATTACAATTACTGTTTGATCTGCTGATCGTCAAAAATGCGGGCGCGCAAACAGATAAAAATGTCCTTTTCGGGACAGGGGTAACAATTCAGTTGACACATCCAAAAATTACCCAGGAGGGCCGGGAAGGCAGGGTTTTGCTCTCAGCGGATCATGCTTTGCTTCATATTGATTTGTAGAAGTTAAGTAAGCCGGTTCCCAGGAGACCCAGTAGAAACAATAGCGTGCCAAACGACCGCGACATTCTGTTGAACTTGAAATTTAGACCAAGAACAATGCCAATTCTTTGATTCATAGAAAAACAATAAGTACAAAAACTGAAAGACATCGTAAAGAAATGTGGGCTAAGGAAATCAATATGAGCTGGAAAATAATATATGTGGATACAGAACATATTGGCAACAATACAATGAACATGCTAAAACTGACAGATCTATGCATAAAAGGAAAAACACTGAGCAACAACACTCGGGAAAACAACAAATGCTAGAATAAAGTCTGCAACCTAATCTGCACTATATAGTTTTCGCACGTTAGTAGGAGTCAATGGGAATACATAAAACTGGGAAGATCATAAAGGACATTGAAAATAAATATTTCAGCATTCTCAATTCTACTTAGGGGCTTACCTGCGGTATTTAAGTGATGAAGAGGTTCTCCTACTTTTGAAGTTCTGCGATTGCTTCTTTCGGTTTTACTTAATGTTGGAAATCTTGTGTTAAGGCCACGAGATTCTGATAAAGGCTCGACAATTACTTTCCTTTGCTCTAATTTCGACACATTCACCTGAATTAGGTGATCGGCGCTTTCGATCGAAGTATTCTTTTTAAAAGGAAACTTTAAAGAGAAGTTTAGTTTCCCCGCTTCGGAAATAGTATTCCATTTTGTTTTTCTATCACTTTTGTCATTAGTGTTGATTTGTGCCTTTATTGGTTCTAAAAACTTGTGTAGCGTTACACCGTTTGGCAAAAGGTTTGTATTCACTGATGCATTTCTTCCAACTCCAGATGTCAGCGAGACATTCAGCATTTGTTTGTTTTTCAAAAGTTCTTTCGATGAGCTTTTACCATTTAATTCTGTTTTATTCTGGATCCCCAGTTTTATATTATTCAAAAATTTATTCATTTCAAAGTTTTTATTTTCCAGCCTCGTAGATACCTCTACATTTTGGGCAGTTTGGGCTTTCTTTAAACTGTTTAAAATATTGTTTTTTCCATTCGTATTTTTTTTTGTACTAATTGTGTTATCAATGCGATGCGTTGCTGCCTTTATTGTCATATTTGAAGAGTTGGATTTGAGCGCATTACCAGAGACGGTTGCTTTCCTGAAAGGCCGGCTTAGGGGCATTCCAACAGCAGAAATCGATGTTATAGGTCCTCCTACTTGGTAGATGCCTGGCCTATTGTGTATTTTTATTTCGTCAGATCTACCATCTACGAGTCGTTGCATATCGGCCGACCCGAAAATGTTCTGAAATGATTTTCCTTGGTATCCAGACACTGACGAATCGAAAGGAAGCCGTTGTGAAGGTACAGTGAGAGAGTCTTTAAACTCAGAATTTTCCTGGCTGTCCTTTCCGGTGTATGAAGATTTTACCTCCGATGAAACGTCCTGAATTTCATCTTCATCTTTGTTCATCGTTACAGAAGTGTATCCTTTTGGCATAGAAGTAAGCTTAGCATAAAAATCTCCTTGTTTTTTGTAAGAAAATGGGCTAGATGCTACTTTCTGTGATTTGTTGTCTCTGCTGTTTTGCTTGTTACTTTGTGTTGATTGTAACTTCGTCTCCTTCCTACTGCTGTTGTTTTTAGTTGTATTAGAGTGATTCATCAAAGTCACTTTGTCATTGCTGTAGTTAGGAGCCCCATTGATTACAGGAGAGTTTTTGTTTGCCCCTTGATCTGGTTTTATCATTATCATTTGAGCGGACTGTGGCATAGTAGGGATGGCTTTGACGTACTGTGCCTTGCTATTTAACACTTTCTCCTCAGTATCATCTGCTCCAACGGCAACATCATCAATGGTCTCTGTTTGTTCGTCCTCGCTCGTTGTGTCTCTGTCAACCTCCCCATTGTTGTGGACAGGTATGGATCCCTTAAACCAGTTAATGTCTTCCTAAAGAAAAACGCAGGAATTGTAACATATTTCAAATTTATGCGACAAACTACTCTATTCATAGAGCAGCAAAATTTTATTGGGTCGCTGTTTTGGGGCTGGTAATTTTTTAAGCGTTTTTAGGGTTTCTCGTTGTTTTGTCTCTGTAATTTTATATGTGTTTTATATCTTTTTGATTCACATTGTATTTTTATGAGCATGTAGTCGGTAGTCCAGGGTCACAGTCAGCATCATTACTGTTTAGTGTCACCCTCTTTAAATCAAGTTTCGATTTCAATCTGACTATGACTATGAGGTTTTTTCTCCGGTACTCCGGTGGAAAAGCCAGGTGCTACGGATTTACATCTTGTTTAATCTCTCTTCCCCCATCCTCCCCCTTTGCACGTTAATGCTTTAATTTTGGCGCCCTTTACGGGTTAAGCACTGCATAGCTTATTATATTCCAAAGAATAAACATAAGAATCTATAAAATATCAGGAAAATAACCTGAATTACACACAGACAGTGGTGCAAATGAGGTATCACTTATGCCTTTGAATTATTTACGCAGCTGTTTATAATTATGCCACACCTGCTTTGGATTGCCAACATTCTCTCGTCCTATTCCCAGATCGGGACTCACGACCCCATCAGCATCCATCCACACTACGTAATACCGGGATCCTAAAAGTTTCCCCAGTCCACACCCAGCATGCATTGCCTTCTTCCACACAACTTGAGTAAAATCATGAAGAGTTTTTCCATTGCTTGATTTGCCTTCCTGGAAATTGTATTCTTTCTCGTTGTCATGCCAGCGTTTAATAACTGCAGTAAATGAAGGCAGCTCATGTTTCACGTCCCATTCAATCAATTGACCGTACTTTCCTCGTTGATTCATATCATAGCCAAATTCACCTCCATCAGCCCAAGTCTGTGCCTTATTTGCCAAATCCTTGGAAAAAGTGAGGTTTGGAGCATCATGATTTGCGCGGTACGCGTTGAGAACTTCTATACACTCTCGTTGGCACGTTGAGTTACAACCTGCAAGACGGAGGTGGAAAAATCTTAATGTCAGCTTGAGGTGGAACTAGGAATTTGAAAAAGGGGCCCTTAAGTTCTTAATTTTCTTAGCTGATACTACAAAATCAGTTTTGTAGAAAGCTAAGAACCTCACTCGAGTTAAGCCATGTGGAAAAGTTAATCGGATTTAACAGCTTAACTTCAAGTAGCACATTGCAAGTACAATTTGAAAACAGTCAGTTTAAACGGCATGTACAGAACGTTTTTCAGTTTAAATCATGTGATTTTAATAAGCATATAAGGTGGGCTCAAGCATTTGTTTTAGGGCGGTGTAGCTATTACAAGCTTTTACATGACCAAAGATACAAAACAAAACCCTTTGATTCAAATTTAAAACGATCTATCAAAGGACAAAAATGATTAGTATGTCCCTGTGTAAAATCTCTGATGCTGCGTCGCTCTTTTTTCCCTTTCTCTTCTCTTTTCGTTTTTATTTTTTGTTGCCATTCCAAAAACAATAACTTTATAGTTGCTTTTAAATCTGAGTGAAAAGCCTCTTACGTTTTAAGAAGTTTAGCGCAGTTCTCGGATTTTCACCTTGTCACTCGTTAATCCTTCCTATTTTTATACTCGGATTTGATGACTCAAAACGGTAGACGCGAGATATACATTTCTCTCACAACCAATCGACTGCTGATTAAAAATACTTTTAAAATAGTTTTATTTTTTCGGTTTTAAGTTACGATTGGTTTTAACTAAAGATACCGCAAAAAAGATTCCAATATTGACTTCTGAAAGTAAGAATCAAACTAATTATTATTGCAAATGCTTTTTTACTACCTCGCGTGCCAGAGCATACTTTCTAAGTCTAGTTTACACATTACAACTAAACAGATTAATTTCTAAAGAATCCTCCAAGTCAGACAAAATTTGTGTCCACCTTTTTCTCTGTCATTATCCACGAGAAGAAACATATTTTGGTCTTCTTTACGCTATTTCCGCGTTAAATGAAGTAACAAAGACAGTGCTTTCAATGATTTTCATCTTTCATTTTCATTGCCCCGTTCCTCCGACACTGTCATCGCCATCGCCAAATTTGCCTGCCATCCGTCTAGGTGGCGGTAACATAAAGGTGTATCACCCCATTGAGAGCCTTGGCTCGTCCGGTTTGGGAGACAGCTCAACTAGCCTTTGACGCCAAAAAGATTAATAGCTGTCATTTCCTGATCTTAGGCTGAAGTTTATGAGTGCATGGTCATGGCTAGCTAAAAGACCTTCTCAAGATTTGGAAGGATTAGCTAAGTATTTCTAACCTAAAACGCGTTCGCTTATCTTTCTAGTAAATATCCTGTTAATGGGGAACGACTACTCTCGTCACTCGCGTCGACACTAACCACAGTGCACGATCAAGATTTTAATTCTCGTAGTTATGAAAGAAACTGTTAATCGTTGCAAGCCACTTGGAACTTTATGACTGATAATAAAAAATTAGAAAACAAATTATGACCATGATAAATTACTTTCTTCCTGTTTTAGGTGCTTTAATCTCAGTTACAAATAATATAAATGAATCTTTTCCTAATCTGATTGTAATTTTACTAACAAAGCCATCCCGTCGTATAAATTTTTTACAGTGAATTAGCGTCACTAGCAGCGAAAAGTTCATATACCATCACTGGTTTTCTAGGAGTTGGTAAAAATGAAGGTTTTAATGCAAACACTTTTATTATCATCAGTTTAGGTTAAACTTAAGGGAATAATTTGTTTTAAGGAACATCTTAAATCTATAAAGTACAAAAAACAGAAGTTCTAGTTGAAACTCGATAATGACTCGTCTTATGAAAACTTGATTTCAGTGGGGTTTCAGATCTGTTGAAAAATGGTAAACAGAAAGTAAATGTAATAAAAAGCAGTCATAAAAGTTCAAATGTCAAAAAAAATTAAAAATATAAAAATTGCGATACAAGAAAAATTGAAAATATAAAAATTATGATATAAGACGCACAAGAGCCACAATAAACAAATTACTATATGTTGTGAACTAAATTTTCAACTGTATCTTTAACAATTATTCCATCAGCGGGCTTTAGATATGAGGTGATAAATAGCCGACGAGGCGCGAAGCGCCGACTTAGCTACTTTTACCTCATATCCAAAAAAACGTGAGTGGAATGATTGTTTTACTAAATTTCATTCAATTCAGAACGATTGGATACTTAGAAATTATAGCTAAATTCAATTGAATTATGTTTCACTTTTACAAAAACAATATGTTTCTATATATGGTCATAAGGTAGATGAGCTCATAACCGAGATTGAGTGAACCAATCAGAACCCTAGAAACGCAATAGTTAGCGTGAAAATTTTAATAAATCTAAATATCCTGTAAACCTAAATGAACGGTGTCAATTGTTGTAGGAAAATTTACAAAAAGATATGATATCAACTGCAACAAATTACACTTGAAAAAAGATAAAATTGATTACAAAATAATATGACAATTATAAAATAACAAATACAAAATTGATAATTGTAATAATAATCGTTGTTTGCTAACTGTTTCATTATAATTGCGCAGCTTATGCGCAGTGTACAATAATAAATACAACACAGTTAAAAACCCCAACTGGTAGGACAGACAGAAACAGTTGACTTTATATTACAAAACATGGTGGACTGAGAAAAGGGGTTTAAACTGGGGGCAACCACAATCCCTACCCTCCTACTATTTTTCAAAGAAAATATACTCACGTACAAATTTTAGTGCAGGTCTTGTCGATCAAGATAACCGAATTAATTTTGAAGCATTTCAAGTATGGATTCAACCAACCTACTTCCGGAAGTAACACTCATGCTCTCAAAACTGAAACTTTCGTTCCGTATAGTACTGTGCTTATTTCTTACTTTTCTCATTCCAACTCCATAATTAGCATCATTGAAACCAACTGATCTCATTATTGTTTCCCGGAGTATCAAGATCTAAGTCAATAAAGTAAGTTTTGCAAATGCCAATAACGATCACAGAAATTATTATCTACATACTATGACTTCTTCAAACGCAACTACATTAAAAAAAATAAAGAATAATCAGTGTGTTTCACTTCCCCATGTAAGCATCACAAAACCAAAAGGAGCCAATCAGATCTGCTATTGAAACGGAAATGGGAAAGAGGGACGAGAAGAGGAATTAAGGCGGCGATAAATATATTTGCGGACACCTGAAACAATTTAAACCAGTTAGTGTAGGTTGTGTTAATAACTCGGTTCCCCCCCCACCACCACCACTACGACTTTAAGCTCCGCAAGTGCGCTGAGATTCATTTGACTCTTAATCTGATTCCGACGGTTTTTCTCCGGGTAACCCGGTTTTATCGACTTTCAGTTGATTATAATTGGCTGTGGTATGTTAGTTTCACATAAAGAATGTGAAATGCTGTGAAATCGTTTTTGTTATCATCATCATCATAATCATGATAATAATCATCATCATCATCATCATCGTCGTCGTCGTCATCATCATCATCAAGTTAGAACAAAATATATTCAATTTTTACTCAAAAATATTGTAAAAAGGAAGAGACTTGATATCAAAATAAACCCCAAGGTTTTTTTTTTAACAGATATCCTTGCAATTATCTAATTAATTTTCTGCATTAATACTTTTACTGTACTAAATTTGTGTCTTTTATCAAATAAATCTACGTCTATAGGTGTATGTCTATGTTGTCTATGTTTATGTTTATGCCTATGTCTAAAGTTTTAAACTCTTCGGGGGCTACGGAACTTCTGGGTTAGTTATTGTTTCCTGACCACACTCCTAGTGGCTCTGCTCTTGATTTTGGTTTTCGTTTTTAGTTCATACATTTTGTTATATCATTTTAAGTTGCACAAGTTGTGGCAGCATCTGCGTGGTTGACTAAAAAAGCGTTTGTCAAAAAACTTTTTTTCCAGTTAAGTGCTGCTATGCTAGATAGTGGTATCGGAGTACACATCTCTGAAAGCATAGGGCTATTGCATACCTTCTTAACTGGTCCGAAATACATAATGAGGTAACCAATTGCTATTCCCGAAACAAGAATAGCTTTAATTTAATATTTGTTTTATTAAAAAAATAGCGATAAAAGAGATATTTGCTTGAAAGTAAACTGCTTTCTGCGCTGGAGTTTTCCGGTTCAATTAAGTTTAGTTTTTAATACCCGTGCTACAGAGCACTGGCAGCGGGAGGGAGTAAAGGCTGCACTGTCGGTTTCCGTTGATACCCACTATCATATGAGCTAACGGAACTACCGACGTTTTAAAAATGCCTATCATTATTTTTACCATAAACTGAACAGTAACTTTAGAAGTGCTGTGGCAGAAGAGCATCTAGTTTAGCCTGAATAAAAGTTTTACATAAAAGTAAGCATATTGGTGGCTTACTAAGCTTTTATACAGTCTGGGCGGGTACTGAAATTGTTTGAAAAATTTCAATGTATCCCTCCGGCAACCCCTCGTGACCCCCCTTCCCTCTGTAATCTTACCAAATAATTCATGCGTTCGCTTATCATTTATAAACACTTTTTCAAAAAAACAAATTACTTGGAGTTGCAGCTAACTAAGCTTTGAATATTTTGACTGTTTTCAGCTACAACTGTAGGCTAACAGTAACACTTTTTATAACAATAAAACTGAAAATATAAAATAAAAAGTTGTGACAGATTTGAAACTGTAAGTACCTAGATAAGACAATTATGATTATGGAAAAACTATATATTTTTAGATTTAGTTCAAAGTCAATGTACAACAAAGTTGACTTACTTAAAGATAATAACTAATTTTAGTGTAAAAATTAATTAAATCAATGCGCAAACCAAGTTATTTGCCATACAGTACGAAAAATAAGAATCGCAATAGTTCATTTTCTAAATTCTTAAAGTATCAGCGGAGGTGTTAATAACAAATATCAACACCATTTTACAAAACCTTAACACTCAAGCGCAAGAAAGTCAACAAAGCTTTTGATAAGATCTGGCCGAGTAAATTACTGTAACAAAGGCCTCTGTCTTAAGGCAACCAAAGCAATTAACTTTAGATCAATCTTACAGAATCGAGTGTCGGCTACATTATGTTTCTCAAATACGACACAACCATAGTCACTGCAAATATTGTCTATTATGTAGCAGCTAAATCTTTATATATCGAATTCCTTTATGTAGTATATATAGTATATAAAGTACCTTTATTTTGAGGAATATAAGAAGCTTAACATAATAACATCAGACCAAAGTACCCAGTGCAGCTGTCTGTCAGCAAACTATATTTCATACATCCGGGACCAAAACAAACAACTATGGTATTCAAACGGTTTAAAGACTAAAAAACAAGAATAAATTTTGGCAAATAACTTCTTCTTTGATTATATGTATATGTAAAATTCTTCTAAACAGCTCAGCCTCTCGTGATATGTACAAGTGGAGAAGTCTCATTTTGAGTTCAAAGTACTTTGGTCAAGTGACAATTGAATTAGCTGCTTCTCCTGTTGAGCATGTTCCTGTGGGCGTTTCTTATAATGATTAATTTGCTACTTCCTGAAATAACAGTGGTGCAAACATGTCGCTTCGATCGAAAGACAAATGCATTCCGATATGCGCATTATAGATTGATGCTGGTTATGACAGTGTGTTTAACTACAATTTTAATACGGTACAGGTAATCGAAATCCCCAGGATGGACTTGAAGTCTCAATCATTTAGCATAAACCGACTGCTTGAGCTGGCGCCCAGCCCTTCTGGGGATCAGAGCGAGAGTGGTGAAACGCACCAGGATCATAAAAAGTCAATCTCTCTGGCCGAACGTTTGGCAGGTAAGACCATCCAGGCTTCGCTTTGGGGTATTTCTCAATCATATTGCTGGTTTGAACTTCATTAACCTAGTCATGATTAGGTCATCATTTAATTGACCTACTGACTCCGGGCTGAAAGTTTATTATTTAGGTAATTTAGAACATGTAGAAAAAGGTGTTGTCGTTTTGTCTCCTTATTGTATAGCTTGCGGCGAACGTGATGAGAAGTGTAAAGACGAGGCGTAATTCTCATTCAAAGTTCGATTGAGGGGTTTAATCTTTCCTTATACAGTATATATGGAAGAAACAGCTTCCCCTTCTAGTATATAAATAGATTATGTGGCGTATGTATTTACATATGCGCAAAACAGATGTTACAATGGAAACTCAGAATACTTCTTCCGAATGAGAATTTGAGCGTGCACCGTTGGGAAATTCGTGCTCAGGCAGTGAAGAGAAATATGCGGTACGGTAAATATGGACAGCACTTTGTAAAGATTTTTGTGTGAGTTTCAGAAAACGTATGCTGCCCACGTCTATTCGAAACCACATTAGTATGAAGTTTGATGATGAGGAAATGTAATTTTTACAGTTATATTAGCTGGTTGATTTTAGATAATATTTCTGCAGTGGGATGTTGTTTTAATCGCAAGCGATGGCCACGTAATGAGTCGCTGATACATGCTAAGCTGTTTAGCGTTTCGTCGTTCAAAAGAACAACAAAAAACCCGACCATAACAAAAAACTAGACTGGCAGAGCCATGGATTGTTAAAAAAAACCCGGCTGAGTGTTGTACGAAACGCCATAATAATTGACGTAGCATTTCTGTTTCTCATATATAGGTCGGCATTTGTCCAAACGGCTAATTTTTGTTTCAATCCCAAGAGTCTATAAATAGGCTCAACTTCTGCAACTGCTATAAATTTGAACTTTGTTTTTCTTTCATTATTTCCGAAGCCCATCTAATTACATGATAACAGGATAAACGAAAAGAACTACGTCTATCACAATCAAAATGACAATCGCGAGTAATAAACACTTTTACAAACAGTTGGTTAGCAGTTGACTTGCATTTGAATTCGCACATACGAGCATACATTTTTTGGTGTCTCTTGTAGTACTCAGTTCACAACAAATATCTAGAATTTTAAATTGCATTATTTTGGAGCAGCTGGGGAACTTGGCCGGGGAAGGGGAGAGAGAAACACCATTTTTACACGACACACGCTTTTTTTAATAAGAACCAGCAAATTTTTCCGAGGCTAATTGTTCTTGAATTTTTGGCGATTGCAGCCAAATTTTTTTCAATTTCAATATGTTCTTTAATTATTCTTATTTCTGTGAGCGGTTTTTATTGAAGAAAAAACAAAATAAAACAAGGTATTGGAAAATGAAACTCCTTGCGCCACAC
>JAOCNB020096590.1:0-11656 GCA_026546465.2 Palythoa caribaeorum | reverse complement strand
AATAACCCTAAGCTAGACTGACCACTCCATTGCCAGATTAGTGTAAACTACCGGTAATTATGATATTTAAAGATTAATTAAAAAGATTAAAGAACAGAACTTTTCAGTACCACACAATCTGAAATCTGGGACTTCAATTTCAACAGAGGATGTTAACACGGGCACTTTAACTCTTAAGTACCACAGTCTTCCACCTTCAATGTCATCAGAGCTGACGTTGCCATGAAGAGTAGAACTGTTTGTGCATCACAATCTTGCACGAAGCCTTAACTTCAGCAAGGGGTGAAAACTGTTTAGTAACATACAATGTTGAATCTTTAACTGCAACATTAGGTAATAATAGAGATGGAATTACTGTTTAGTACAGCACGAACTTGATTTTTAATTTTCATCATAGGGCAGCAACATAGACAGTATCAGAGCTGTTTAGCACAGTTTTAATAATTATGTAATGATACGAGTAAGAACTAGGGTACTTCCCATTGTTCTACGGCATTTCTCTTTCTCACACCAGAATGTTTAGATTTTCATACTGAGAATACATTAACCTGTGTACAACATCGTTTTAAAGTAAAATGCAATGAAACAATATTTTAAAGCAATGTTTATTTTGTGCTATAATAATTTATCCAATCACAAGACTCCAAAACAAAAGGCAAGAAAACCCCTTCCTTTTCGATGTTCCCCACGTGAATTTTTTAAAATTTAAAAACAAAAATGTTTAAACTAGAAGGGAATGAATGAGTAAACTTTCAAAGCTTAGCCAATGAGATTAACGGTTTGACAATATCGTAATTAGCACCTTTCTGCATCCATTGCCGTTGATTCGTTGACCTACCTTGTTCTTACTCAGATCGTTACTTAATAAACGATCAACTAGCTTGACGCTTAATCTGAATTAACTGTTGGCGTAAACACAGAAATTGCACATGTTCACGAAAGATATAGTTTATAATTAAATAAAATTATTGTTTTTAGAAATCGACGAATGCTCTTCTAATCCCTGCGATAATGGCGGTACGTGCGAAGACAAGTCCAACAACTTCAAGTGTTTTTGTGTTGCTGGTTTCACTGGAAGAACTTGCGAGACGAGTAAGTCAATTCTTGTCTTACTTATCGTACGAATGATAACGATGCTATTCATCATCATCATCATCATCATCATTACAGTAAGATCTAAAAATATCAATAGTTAGCAATATCAAGAATAGATTATTAGTAACTAAGATTATGGTTTCGACCTTGGTCGTTGGAACAAGTGATGTGGTCGCTGTTCTATTTCATGGACCAATGGTTGCTGAGAAACATGACATAAAAATTTACTTCAATGGATGCAATGATTTGTAATAAAAGGCATCTTTGTGATGCCTTTGTACAACTCCGTGGTTGTTAAGGAAAATCGTAGCTTTTTGGGAGAATGCTGACCAAAATATAGAAAATCTGTCCGTTTATCAAAATCGATGGCATTTTTTGTTGTTTTTGTTTTGTTCTTCCCAATGGCCTTCGCTTTAAACAGATTATAAAAGGATTTTGAGATGTAAATGAGCAGATGGACAAAAGACCAACGAAGCAGCACACTCACAACAAAAGATTAAGACTGTGAATGTAGCATTGAAATCTTCTTTTATATTTGATACGATGTAAGCCCCAGACAACTCAGTAACTATATTCAAAGTTGGTAATTGTTCCCTTTCTTTTCAAATAGCTTCTAGAAATTAAGTAAGATCGGCGAAGTGGATAGTAAAGGTTTGTGAAAGTTAAACTATTTAAAATTTTCTTCCAGACATAGACGATTGCTCACCCAACCCATGCAGCAACAGTGCTACTTGCATAGACAGGATCGATAACTACGCGTGCTCCTGTGTTGCCGGCTTTACTGGAAGGAACTGTAGTGTCAGTGAGTTATTAGGGTTTTTCAAATCAAGCGTGTTTTATACATTTTTTGTATTTGGAAAGTAATGCACTTAGCATTATTTACGTCTGGAAATGCTAAGTATATTAACATCTCGGACGTTTCTAAGAACTTTCTATAGGTTCAGGAAGGAGGGTTTTTGTCCCGCATTCCCGTTCCTTTTTCCTGAGAATCCCTCAGTCCCGCACTTTTTTCATTGCTATTCCGAATTGTGTTTTCTTTCCTAGCAAAATACATTAAAAAGTCAAATTTTATGTACGATGAAGATTGGCCCTTTCGATTGATATTTTGAATTTACATATGTTTTAAAAGGCTCCTGAAAAAAGGAAATACCTTTTTGTACCTCAGTATGATGAAAGAGCATCCCTTACCCAAATTCTGGCAAATCCCGCTTCTCGGGGAGGAGTCACATCCCGAATCCCGTTAAGATATTTAGCGTCTTTTAGTTTCGCGTACACCGCACCGTATTTTGACCAAATCTTGGATTCCGAGAATACCATTCCAGACCCTGTCTCTAAATTTGTCAGATCCTGAAAATATATATAAAAAACTATTATTGCGTTTTAACAAATAAGAAAACCTGTTGTTTTCTTTAAGGGAACCAGCAGACAATATCCAGGTTAATGGGTTGTACTTACAAGTAGTTTTCATCTTTTCAGATGTTAACGAATGCCAATCCAGTCCGTGTCAAAATGGTGGATTTTGTATGGACAGAATCAACGGCTATGAATGCCTTTGCCCAGTAGATTTCACTGGAAAAAATTGCCAAACAGGTATTTTTGTTGGCACTGGTTATCTCCTCACACTACGGTAGTAAAAAAAAGAACATAATGAATTGTCTGCTTTGTAACCTGCAAAGTAAAGCCTCTTGGCAAGTATCAACATTTTTGCAAGTATCAACATTTTGACAATCGATCAGTGCAGGCTTAACACATATATCTTGGTATTAAAATGACTGTGTGATAGAGGCCCTGTGGCATAATCTAATTTCGCGCCACATGGGTGTTAGACGGTGGAACTCCAGAAAAATAAGGATCAAAGTCAGCCTAGCATGGGTGTAGAGAGGTGCTCAGCACCACTTAATCTATTAAAGCTTGATCCCCGCCAAGGTCCTAAATTTTGACCTTTTGCCTCATCCTGCCTATTTAACAATTAGACCCTTCGCCCTTAAGGACTACGGATAATAGCACACTAGGCGAAGCCGAAAGTTACTTGAAAGTTTTTAAACAATTTTGAATTATCATTTACTGTTACTTACCTTTAGAAATTGATCATTGCAAATCTCAACCATGTCTAAACGGAGCAACATGTATTTCAAGCAGAAACAAGTACCTTTGTATCTGCGCAAGTGGTTACACAGGAGAATCCTGTCAAACAGGTGAGTTTCCTAAAAGGCGCACTTCAGATAAACATCCCGGCTAGGTACGTCCTACTGCTATTATGAAGCAGCGTGGTCAAAAGGATCAAATTTCTGTTTCCTGGCTCGCAAGCTCCGAGTTTGAATCCTCTGCCTGCCGGTCACATTGATGTAAATAGCCTTCTGGTCAGTCTCCCTGTCAGTTGGGACTTTAATCGTGACACTGAAAAGCTCCTTTCAAGTAGTTGTCTTTATTTTTTTTATTTATTAATGATGAGCAAAAATACTTACAGTAATAGCACACTTGCATTTGTGTTGCTAGAGACAGTGCTTACGTGGTACCAAAGCAAAATTACGAGTACAGTAAAAAGTACGAGTTCATCCTCGTTTTCATACAAGTCGTTCCATTTGTTTACATAATATTTCATTCAAAATTTTATATCGGAATGATTCATTTTGCATTGAGCTCTTCCTTGTTTTTGTACGTGATCAAAAATTTTGTTTAAATACGCTCTGAAAATTAAACGTCCCAGCAATTTAATTATATAAACAAATAGTTGAAGATTATTAGTTTTTACTGTAACCGAAAAAAGATGTTTTGGTAAAAAAGGAAATTCAAACAAACACAGTAGACATGTTATTAGATCACAGCTTTGCTAACCCAGGCACTTAATCAGCATATCATTTGTTCTTACATAACCCATATAAAAGTATACATTTGATAATGAGAAATCGGAGATTGATCAAATAAAATAAGCCGTGCGAAGATGAGACAAAATTCTCCATCAGCTATTTTATGAAAAGATCAAATTTTGGATCATCTTGTTTGTTGTGTTTGGCTCGTGATAGGTTTTAGAATTTTAGGCATTGGTTTGTGCTTCTAGTTTTTTAAAAATTATACGGTAAAACTGCGGTAAGTATTATTTTTCTGGTTCTTTTAACTTGACCTTCCCAGATATCGATGAGTGCGCCACAAGGCCCTGCGAGAATGGGGGAACGTGTAAAGACGGCGTAAATAGTTTTTCCTGTTCTTGTCCACCCAGTTTCACCGGCAGAATATGCGAGACGGGTTAGTATCGAACATTAATAGTATATTGCGAGATAGAGTCAAAATATAAATGGTGCAATGCATTGTGAGCTTGGCGCGGGGTTAAAGCCGCCACTACCAGCTAACCTTAATGCAAATTTAGAACTTAAATTCTATTTTAAGGGCTCGACCGCCTTAATTCTTAGTTAAAATGAAATTTTACTTAACGACAATTTAGTAGATTCTGAATAAAACTGATTGGAAACATCAAAATGCTACAATGAGTAATGACTAATGACTAATGACTAATCACAATACATACGTACCTTGGCACAAGTGCTATATAGCTGCGTAATTTTCAGATTGTATAAACCCTCGGCACTCAATCCATTGCCGTAAATTTTCATCACTTTTCTTCTCTATTTGTCTTTTCACGTCTTTGAATTCGAATTTGAAAGCCAAAGACAATCTCAAATGGCAGCCATCTTGGACTCTTTACCTCGCGTCCATCCCACGATGCACTGCGTTATGTACATCGTGACGCTATTTCTTTATAGGGTTATTAGCAAGTTATAACAAGTTGAATGCTTATTTGGGCTTGTTCTAACCGCCGAACGTTTTCATGTGCCCTAATTAATTCTATTGAGCAAATTCTTTTATCCTACTTCACTGATTATCTGTTTGGCACACAAAAAGTTTGGTGTTTGGAACAGGTCCTGGTTTAATTAATAAAAATGCCTTTTAAATGATTTGCAAATTTCATATTCTATTTTGTTTTTAATTAAACTGAATAACATAATGATGACTTTTTTCCGAGCAGTTTCAACGACTACCTCAAAGCCATCAAGTTCTGTTACCACAACAAAAACAACAACAACAACAACAACAGAGGCTGAGGAGATAACTACTCCTACAACCGAACATCAATTGAGTACTTCAAGTGCAAAACCAACGGAGGAAACAACAACTCAAGGTGATTTGTTCCTTCTTCTTCCTCGGCTGCAGATGGTTTCCGGTCGGAAACTAACCTAGCTCAAGGTCAACGTCCAGATTCCTAAAATACCCCGATTAGTGCTAGCCCAGGGTAAATTTTTTCAGTCCATGTTCCAGTTTTCTACCTTCTATGTTCTATAGCTTGCTTTCGCCTGGAATTTTGGGTTGACTTGTTTGCTTTATTTGTAAATCTGAACAGTATTTTGTATTAAAGCATCACAAAGTTTTAGTTAAGAAAAAAATATTCTCTAAATTTTGTTTTAACTAAGGATTAAGTATGTCGGGGCTTTGAGGAACTGGGGCCCTGAGTCTGGCAAGATTTTCTTGTCGGTGGTTGACGTAAAATATGCAACATTCTAGTATTTTTTCTAGCACCATCTGTCAAAACAGTCACTGAATCCCAAAAATATCTTCACTGTCTTTTTCCGGTTCTCTTGTTCTTAATCTTCCTTGAGAGGTGTAGCTGTATTGGATAATAAACAACGCAATAGCCGATAAACTCAAGACATTCTGAATTTAGGTTTATCGAGGCAGAATACAAAAGTGATCACGTTCAGAAGGATTGGAATTAGTTAAAATTGGAAAATTATTAGATATAAAAATGTTGCCGCGTCGTCAGTCTTTCCTGTTCATAAATAGAAAATAAAGTTTAAGTTTAAAATGGTATACACTGGTATTATCTGCGACCTTATTTTTTTCACAGAAGTTGCTATACAAATCAAGTTGAAGAATGACTGGCAAAACGAACTGGAAGATAAAACCAGCTCTCACTTCAAGGTTTTGGCTGCTCAAATTCAAAATGAGGTTTGTGCTTAAATGCAACACTGTCCGTACAATATTAATGACTATTTCTGTAAGTGGTAATAATAAATCCTGTTCTTTCTCCCCATGTATGCTCTAAAATAACACATCTTATCAACAAACCACCATGAAGGACCGTGCAGCTCAACCAGCTTTGTTAAAGCCGGAAAAAACTCTATTCGAACGGCTATTTCTGAGTACTTTACCTTTAGTAGCGTTTTTGATTCCTTTTTTCGCCCGAAGGGGAATAGATCGGGTATTGCTTTTCGTCTATCTCCTTTGCTGCATTTCGGGCTTCCCATGCACCACGCGGGAGTCGTAACGCCGCGGTTTGTTCTGACTCATTTTAATGTATCGTAATATAAGGATGATAATGCCGTAAAACACTGTTCGAATTAGTGAGTTTGTGAGTTGTTGAGTTGTCAAGTTGATTGGTTGCTATAGTAAAATCCACAGAGGTTCTGGATTTCAGATTCCAATCTTCTGGATTCAGGATTCCACACATGTGGAATCTGGATTCCAAACCTAACCCAAAACACTTAATTTCAGACTTCCACTCTTCTTAAAATTAGCACTTTGGCAGGTTTAATTGTTTTTTGATTCACTCTGGTGAATTTTACCAGGTTTTTAGCAACGCTTTTAAAAAAATTGTTATGCGAAGATTCCGGATTCAAGGATTTTGAGTTCCAGATTCCAAATAAATCTCAACAGATCCCACAATGGTGGATTCCAAATTCCAACTGAACGAGATTTTGCTTGATTCGGGATTTCGATACAATGGGCGTTGTCTCACTGTTTTGACGTCAAGCTGCCGCCCAGTTGAACCGTCAAGTGGTCGAACTGACAATAAGTAGAGCTGATGAATTGTCAAGCTGAGGAGTTACTGAACTTGCCGAGCTACAATACAATGCAATGCAATGCAATGCAATACAATACAATACAATAATTTACAGTGCTTTTTCCTCGAGGGTCTTTTTAGCTTTACATTGCAATTCAAGAATAAAATTACTATTTGAAAAAAAATGGATTAAAATTAATTATAAACTTTTCGCCAATCTTTCATTTTCAGCAAAACCTTTCCAAAACAGACAGGCTCTGTTTAAAATATTTTCATTTCGCATCTAAGTTCTTCGTCCCAACTCGTAGAGTTCGTCCCTGTCAGTCATTGTATTATACCGTTTGGTTATGTTGCGGGTTGTCAAATAATGACGCAGATATTTAGAGCTATGTTGCACTTACACCTCCTGTCAAGCAGGCGAGAGATACAACAACTAAAATGTCGAAAATGAGAAAAATAATGTCGGCATGCATTTTATAACCAGTAGATATGGCCAATTGATCGAGTGCAACAAGATCTGTTTTCTTTACAAGATATTGTGAAGAAAACTGAATCTTTAAGTAAAACTAGTTATTTTTTTGTCAACCAGTTGTAGAAATGTTTTAAAATGAAGCCGTTTCTACTTTCTTTCTTTCTAGTGTCAAGCGTTTAGAGAATTCTTGTGATGTTTTATTTCCTTTACAGATTTACGAATCCTACAAGGGAGCTAAAAAGAAATTAAAAAATGTAGTTGTGATTTCGTTTAGGTAAGTATTATTCTACGGCTCAAAAGGTTGTAAGTCGCTCTACAGTATAATTGGTACATGCCTCCTTAACCCTTTAACTCCCAAATACGATAAATAATGTATTGTTAAATTCTCCCAACTGAGCCCCATACTTTCCATATTAGCAGTTTGGGAGAATTTTGCTTTTGAACTTCTGCACATAATTTCACTTAATCAATTCCTTATTTCTGATTCCAGTTTTATTGTTTTGTTTGAGTTATATAAGGAGAAGTGAGATATTGATAAACTGCTTGGGGATGAAAGGGTTGAATTCATTGAAAACTCCTGGAATTTTGATTTTTTTCTCCAGGACCCTGTAAAACTCTTGGAATTTTCAAATTCTAACTGCAAAAGCTCCCGGAAATGTTGTTTATTTTTATAATTTTTGGTTAAATCGACTTAAAATTGTTATAAATGTGACTGCGTTATCCCAAGCATACGAATCCTGTTAGAAAATACTTTATGTTTAATCTATTTCTTTTCGTCTGTAGAAAGGGCAGCGTTATTGCAGAGATAGAACTTTCGTTTGAAACCTCCAAGTCAGACACCGTAGAAAATCTCTTGAATCCTCTGAAAAACGACATGAAAGATGGTCAACTTGGACAGCTAAAGGTTGATTCTAAGTACTTAAAAGTTATTGACAAAAAAGGTAATTAACTCATGTATCAGGGCACCTATATATGACATGATTGAAATAACACAAATTAGTAGGAACCTACTAAAAGTCTATCAGAAACCCTGAATTCTGATTGGCTACCTCATAATGGTAAATTTAACAAATAGATTCCATGTCATCCCTTCGTGTGCCACTTTTTTATTCTTACCACAGTTTGACGACATCTGTCATCTATTACTGATCAGACGCACAAAAACATGGAATCTATTTGTTTCATATAATAAAAAATTAAAAACTTTGTAATGGCGACGTCAATCGTGCATCTGTCCTCTAATAGATCATAGGCGAGAACCAATCAAAATGGGAAAATAACTTGGGTTATTATATAATTTGTGATAGATCATGTTAAAAAACACAAGCTTTCAGCAACCGATCCTGTTACTTCCGTCAAGTGAATGAATGTTCTGTTTTAATTTCGGCGAACAGTGTCTTAATGAAATCAGGGGCAGTGGAACCGGGGAACCTGGTGTCAAATAATTTTGATCGGGGTCCAGGCCACCTCAATAGTTTTCTAGTTTTTAATGTCTTTTCTTTTCTTACAAGTACTTGGTTTGATAATATCTCACGTGGTTCAAATACATTTTAGTACCTGGTTACTTTTCTCTTTAATTATCAGATTGCTTTCTTTGGCTCTCGGTTCAATATTCCAGCTGTCTTTATCCACCTCAAATGAAATAGAACAAGCGTAACTGGTAAAGATGATTCGAAACAGTCGCCCTCATAAAGACTATTTAAAATGGTTAAAACATGGGTTAAAAATTTGCGACCCTCGCTCAAAATATATTACACAATACTTCATTAACCTGTCGGATAGCCAAATACATATTCCCTCATAAAGACTATTTAAAATGGTTAAAACATACGTTAAAAAATTGTAGTCCTCGCTCAAAATATACTTCATTAATGCGTCAGATAGCCGAATACATAATGGCCTTACTAGTGATAAAAGGAACTTTAAATTTTGACTAGTTAGTTGTAGCGATAGTCAATTTCCTGCAAGAAAAAATTATAACCAGAAAGTATTCTGAGATGTTATTGAAATTACAATTTGAAACTTGAACAACATATCGTGCTCCAATAGCATTCACCTTATTTAAGTTTTTCTGTCTCGACAGACTCTGACGAGAAACAGGAACTATCGCTGCCGTTGATTCTTGCAATAGCTGGTGGAAGCGTAGCTTTATTCATATTTTTGGCTGTCGTATGTGTGTGCCTAAGGAGAAGGGCTGAGGCTAAACGACGTGTTGACATGGAAGAAGTCCCGGATACTTTCGCTTCATTCACTGAAAAGTTTGAAATGTTGGAGGGGGACCAAAGCGTAAAATCAACTGAGAATCTCTGCCCCAAGACGTAAATTGAACCGGCCCCCTTCCACACTCATTGGCTAGCCGTGGTTGTCTCCATGCAGACTTGAGAAACAAGTGGCATAAAAAAAAAAGTTGGCATACGCACATATATGCTGAGCGACAACTAAAAGTTATTGAAAGATTATACATCTCATAGTTGCAGTTGTAGAGTAAATATTTCGTATAGTAAATATTATGTTTTTCTTATTTTGTGCAATAAAAATATAACAACTTTAGTGAATATATATTTCTCAAACTAAAATTATTTATGCAATAAACAGACAATAAATAACAACCATTTGGGTCAGGTGGATGAATCTTGATACCCAATGAAATACCACTGACGAAACACCACTAATGCTTCAACTGAGATAAAACATGGTTTTTCATCTGAGATCAAACACTCATGGAAACAATGCAACAACTATAATTAACAACGAATGTGATCCTATTATTTTAAGATACACGCTTTTTTTTATAAGAACCAGTAAATTTTGCCGAGGCTCATTGTTCTTAATTTTTGGGCATTTTCAGCCTCAATTTGTTTTTAATTTGTTCTTATTTCTGTGAGCGGTTTTTATTGAAGAAAAAACAGAATAAAACAAGGTATTGGAAAATGAGACGCCTTGCGCCACACATGTATTGTACGACAGAATTTAGAGGCGAACTACCTTCATTGTTTGTTGAGCAGTCTTAACAGTGAATATCTTTTTATATTTTACACTGTATCGCTAAGTTTTAGTCAATTTTCTACCACAAAAACTTTCCTAGTTTTCAAGCCTCAGCATGAGCTTGTTCTTAAATTGTTTTTAAATTTTGGCAAATTTGAGCCTCGTTGTTCTTATAAAGTTGTCAGTTACAAAAAAAAACCCGTATAATCAACATCGACCGGTTTTTACAATCATTATGAACTAAGTGCAGCTCAAAAATCGTATCCTTGCATACCAAATTTTAGCATCAAGAGCGCACCGATAAAAGAGAAAATTTAAACTTTTACTCATATTAATAACTTCAGACATAAAGCGTAATAACTAATTTAATGTTTGATAACCCACATACCATTTATCGTACAGTCTGGTCCATTCTTCTCTGCCAACGGGTTGCGTCAGATAGCAGGCACAATTCCATAACACTCTTTGGGAGATATATCACTTGCCGTTTTGCTTTGCAACTTCCATCACGAACTTGGTCGGCAGTATAGTCGAGACAGATAGCACGCGTGTCTTGCGATTCCGTACAAACTTCCGTCATGCACGCTTTCCTCCGGTATCCAAAACGGGAGGTTTTACTTTTCTGAATAACTGCCATTTTGATACAGTATTTGCTTTGTAACTAAATTCATTTCTTCTTCCAAAGTTTTTAGCTCTCGAAACCGTGCTACTTCTTCAATGGCGTCCGAAGAAAAGTGAGACAAACATTTGAATTCAAAATCATCATAACCCAGCCGGATATGAAAAATTTCCTCGTAAATAATGGGCATAACATTCCAGTGACACTTCTTACACTTTGTCTTATTTGCGTATTTGTTATCTTAAAAATTCTCATGCACAACTGAGAAGTAATATAAAAAACTCCCACACGTTCCAAACACTTCGTAACAATGAAGCCCACGGTGCGACTTCATCATTTTCTCAGTGTTTGAATGGCTGATTAAACACGAAGTGCGAGTTTTTGATATACTACATCAAGATATCATTTTACTACAGCCGAGAAGGGCCACTTCCGATTTTTGACTTCCAAGTTTGCAATTTACTGCTGCAAGTTACACGATAATAATAATAATGATATTCATAATAATAATAATAATAATAATAATAATAATAATAATAATAATAATGATAATGATAATAATAACAATAATAGTGTTTATAAAATAATTCAAATAGTACGCGTGCTCTGATTGGTCGAAAAACTGTTTTACATTATAGTATGTAAACACGGT
>JAOCNB020096561.1:0-11656 GCA_026546465.2 Palythoa caribaeorum | reverse complement strand
ACATTTTGTTGCAAAAATTCCACAAAAACATTTAGCTTCAAATATTCATATCTTCGCCCATTTTAGGCCACTCTCATTGAAACTTTGCCTTTTTTTATTATTATTGATGTGACAAACTTGATGATGAATTCCGAATTTTGAGAAATGGAATATTTTACAATGTCATGCTCATGTGAGAAGAGCCTATTGTCAAGGTTAAGTGGATAATCAATGCAAATTACAAGTGTTCAGAGTCACTTATTTTCTTAACTATTTACATATTTATTTTTATGTTAACTATGGAAATAAGTGATTCTGAGCTCTGCTTTTACTTTGCATTCATTAGCAATTTAACCTTGATAATGGCATCAGTAGGAAGCCAAAACATTGGACTTTAATAACTATCATTGTACTAGTCCAATAATAATGTTAATTATAATTATAATTATGATAATTATAATTGATAATATATCACACTGTCTGTTATCATATGTCCTAATACATTATGTTGTGTAATCTTTTGTGTATATCCTTACAAATCATTTTAGTCCTTTAAATAAAGCAAACAAATTTTATAAAAATATAAAATTCAAGTGAGACCTAAAACTACTGTTAAAATGTTTTGGTAAAATGTCCTAGCTTTCGCCAGTCAGCAGCATCGTCAGGGAGTGAAAGGAAGAATGATATCCACGCTAGTCTATACTAGACATTTCAATCCCTGATGATGCAGTTGACCAGCGAAATTGAGGACATTTTATAATAGCATTTTAACATTTTAACAGTAGTTTAATAGGCCTCGCTTAAATTTTATATTTCTATATTTAAACATGCTGCTAAAGGAAAACATCCATACATTATTGTTCTAATTTATGTTTTCCGACTCCATGATGCAGGGTGTGGCAGGCACTGATGTTGCCCGTGAAGCATCAGATGTCATTCTTTTGAATGATGATTTTGGCAGCATAGTATCCGCCGTCAAGTGGGGTCGCACTGTATATGACAACATTATCAAGTTCCTTCAGTTCCAATTCACAGTTAGCTGGGTGGCGATAACTGTCATCATCATCGGAGTGTGTATCATCGGGGTAAGTAACACCACTGTACATGATAGAAAATATACAATTTTAATCAGTCACCATTGTCGCAACTTAATTAGTTAAGGCAAAATTCTTCTCTATTTTATAAAATACTGTTTTGATTTTCCAATTTAAAAGATTGATAATTTTTAAATTACGGCTCATATGAGTCTCCATAAGGTTGGAATAAGAAAATGGATTAAAAATTAACCCTGGGTTAATGCTAATTAGTTTTTAAAAACCTGGACTTGGGTCGCTAATGGAAGATATTCTAAACATAGTAAATTAATAAGACGGATTAGCAAAAACTGGAATAATGAGTGAATAATAAATATTGCCTTTAAACAGAGAGAAAAAAAGTTGGGTTCATGAGATGTATCGGTTCGTTCATTTACAGTTCAGTGTGTGTTTGTTACAATATTTAGTATTTTGCACAACGAACAAGAAGTTAACCTTTTGCTTTGAAAACATAAGCAAGAAACATCTTTAAACAAATTGGTGTTGAATAAAAATTCTTTCTCCAGCGTAGTCCACTAACAGCCTGCCAGATGCTCTGGGTGAATCTCATTATGGACTCCCTTGCATCGTTTGCCCTCACGCGGGATCGTCCCACTGACGATATCTTGGACTTTAGACCTTTTGGTCGCAAAAAGCCTTTGATTGCAAGAACCCTTCTGAGGAACGTGATTGGTCATTCAATCTACCAAATCGTTGTGTTGTTCGTCCTGATATTCCTTGGTGCTGATCTGTTTGATGTAAAAGATGGTTTCACAGAAGACACAGTCTGTAAGCCAACTCAGCACTCCTCGATTGTCTTCACAACATTTGTCTTCATGCAGTTATTCAACGAGATCAACTCGCGGCGAGTGAGGGAAAGAAACGTGTTTAAAGGGTTGATCTACAACTATTTCTTCATTGTCATTTGGCTTTCTTGTGTCGTGATACAGGTACGATTCATTCTCGAGTTAATAAGACACTTTTTTATCCCCTGCATTATGGTCTTGATGATGATGCTGTTGATGAAGTTAGTGATGATGATATTGATGATAATTATGACAATGATGATGTTCATATTTATGAAAACAGTGATGATAATTGTGGTGCATCATTAGTGATGATTATGATGCGGTAATAATAAATACGGTAGTGATGGTAATAATAATGATAGTGATGGTGATAAAATAAGTGATAATGGTAATGCTGACGGTGATGATAATATCGATGTTAATGATGACTAAAAATAATGTTTAAAATAACGATGATGATAATTATATATATGTAATTTTAAAAGCTTTTCATGTTGACGATAGTCTTTACCGAAAATGCTAGTGATTTTGACAAAGATAGCAGTGATGATGATAAAGACAATGGTAATGATGATGGAGTTAATAACAGTGATGACAGTAATGATGATAATTGTGGCAGTAAGGATGTTCATGATAATAGTTATAGTTGTGGTAATATTTACACTGGTGCATGGTGATGATTATGATGACTGCTATGATAATAATGGTAGCTGTTACAACACTTTATTCCATACCTGGTGCAGGTTCTCATGGTGCAGCTGTTCGGGAACGCATTTCGTGTGAAGAGCATGGATGGCTACCAGTGGTGTTGGTGCCTATTTCTTGGCTTCTCCGAGCTGATCTGGGGTCAGCTTATCCTCACCATTCCCAAGCAGGTTGTTCCAACCTGTTTAAGATGTTTTACCACTGGAATCGACGAGGGGACGAGCACTCGTCAGTTCTCGTGGATACGAGGGACAAGCCGAACGGACCAGCAGGTTTGGGCAACTCTCCTCAAGTTTACTTTTCCTTTTAAAAATATCTTACTTGTGTTTCTGAAATTCTTATTTTACAAGTAGTTAGAAATTTGTCAGTATTCACCCTTCATAAGTTTGTCTTCTGACCTCCTTTCAACGGTGCTTAAGACAATCTATTTCAGGTCTTATGTTATTGAAAAGAGCAATTTAAAAAACTTTATAATAATCAATTTCAGCATGAATATTGAGTGGTATCTTCTTGTTGTGTATTGCTCTTATAGTCTCTAAGGACTCCCGGACTTTTCTATCTCAAGTTGTAGATTCTTGGGCATAAATGCGACTTTCTTTTCATTGTATTTCATGAGGGCATATTTGGTTGTGGCTTGTTGTAGATGACCTTCTAAGATAATTTAATTTAATTTAAAAGACATTCATGTTTTGGCAACTCTACATCGTCTGCGTTCAGTCGCTTTTCTCAGCTGATATTCTGCTGTTTTCTGTGGTCTTTCTATGTTGATTATCTTAATGTTCTTCCTTCATTTCTTCCTTCCTTTCTTTCTCCTCGTGGCCATCGTAAAATTGTGTTTTCTGCTCTATTTGTTTAAACGGTTGTGACAATCCTTCGAGTATGGCTCTCCTCTTATTTTCTTTGTAAAAGATCTAAAAACAAAAGCTGTCATTATTTTTTACACTCTGCCTTTTGCGTTAATGGTTAGAATTTTATTATTTGCCAATAGAACCGAGGAGCAGTGGTAACTCTCCAGAGATCGCCCAGTAGTGCAACCGAGGCCCCTCCACCCTATGACTATGCTGTTCTTGCAGACTTAGAGGGGGAGGGTGAAGAAAAAGATGTAACAGACACTGCCGCTGACCGCAAACTGTAGAATTTTGGAGTGCAGGAAAGCAGAGTAAGAAGGCGGGCGGTTGGGACATTCTTTCTTGCCACACAGCGTGTTGTGTGTTGTAACGGTGTCTGTTTTGTCTACGTTGGACACTAGAATATTTCTATTGAACTGGAAAACTTCTATTTTCATTTGCTGGAGGTTTGGAGTGGGATATTATTTACCTTGAAAGAATTAAGCTACAATGTTGAGCTACATGGTAAAATACAATCTATAATGGCTTTCAAGAAATCTATTAACTAGCAACCTTTGCGTCGGTCAACTTAATACAATTAGTTTGAATCGCACTCACTCTCTCCAAAAATCTTTTGTTATTTGAACCTGCGACAATTTGGAGTTGAAGTAGTTTTCAACAACGAAATGTAACTTAACAAAAGCATAATCGGCTACAAACTAAAAATACTAACTTAAACGTTTCGGCTGATGTAGCTTTTAAGTTTGTTGTTCGTTTTTGTAAGGCTAGTATTTAAGTATTTGGACTCATTGCGAGTTTGTGTGTTTTACTTGTGTCGCAACTCGTCTCTTATTAGAGGTGGGCCTAGCGACTTATTTACAACTATGAGGATATATTGCTTTACTTATAGGGGGTGAGAAGAATGTGAAAATAATTCCTTAGCTGAAGACAAAGAATATGGACCGTGCTTGCAGAAATGAAAAAGTAGTTGTGTTAATTTTTATTGTAATTTGTCCGCGAGACGTTTTTAATGCTTCGGCTAGAATAACTACGCCAACTTTAGTATAGATACTTTGTTTTGGTATTGTCAAAGAAAGAAATTCTTTATCCTTAATAATTTGTGCAGTTGTTTGATTATTGAAATGCCTGTCAAAATTCAAAAGAATCTAAAAGTCGTTGATCACAGGAGAAAGTTTTGACTGTTGTAGCGTAACCTTGATCACACCCCTCTGTAAAAGACCCACCAAGATCGAAATTTCCACTGGGTTTTTTAGAAAAATTGGCTGGGTTAGAAGTGTGATCTTTTTTTTATCTCCACTTTGCGTACTAGACATAAAATATAAACACGCTGGGTACTCGGATTTTGCAGTGGGGAAGGTAAAAAACCGGCTGGGTCAATTCAGTAAAATCGCTGGTCGATGGGTAAGCCAAAAATCCGCTGGGTAGAGGCAAAATTTCCAGTGCCAGTGGTCGTGTTTCGGTGGGTCTGTTACAGAGGGGTGTTTGAACTATGGCAGTTATGTTTTCAGTTTCATTTTACCAGATTCAGAATTAGGGTAAAGCTGCTTCGACAAAATTTAATGATTCAGATAACTTGGTCTTGTTTACTATGAGTCAGGACTGACAGGTCTCATTCTCCAGGGCTTGGTTGATCAGAAGTTAACTTCAACCCCTTTGCCAGGCCACTCCACTTTATTATGTTTACAGTCCTTTTCAAGCAAAATATAGGGTCGGTCGGTCGGTCGGTCGGTTGGTCGGTCGGTCAGTCGGGTAAAAAAAAGAGAGAAAAAATTGGCTATTTAGTTTTTTGCTTACGTAATATTTACGATGTCTCGCTTTATGTTAACGTATAGTGTTTTTCTTTATCGTAAATTTATTGCTTTGTAGCGTAAATGATGAGTTGAAACAACATAAAAACAACATAAAACAACTGAAAAACATAAGTAAAATATAAAATAACAGAAAACAGAAAACAACTTGTTCACATGCATCAGTGTCCGGACCGCATGGGTTCAGTTGTCCCACTCGGGAAATGGAAATTGATATGAATTGTTTATAGTGTTGTTCAGTTATAAATTGTATTAAACCCTGTACAAAAATGCTTTTACTGTGAAAGTACATAGCGATGAACTTTCCGAGTCTTGTTTTGTATCAGCATGTTATTTACATACATTAATAATTGTTTCTACTTTTGTTTTAAATTGCAAATTTCAAAAATTTGGGGTCGGTGGGACGACTGTAAAAACAAAAAAATTGGAAATGGCCATACGCCGAAAGTCAAAGAGCAGCTTCACCAAGAAACGTGTAAAGTATGGTTTATTCACACAGGGTTGGAAACAGAAAGGTGGATTTGAAATTTTAATCCTGTGTTGGTGCTGATCGGATTTTTAACAACTGGGCCCTGGACTTTTCTGTTTTTATGTTTTACTTAAGATCAGCTCCCGTTTTTAGACTTAAACATTTATTGGTAAAATCCGCCTTTTTGACGTTTTTAGTTTTAGTTCGCAAGATTTAAAGTTCGACATTTCAAATGAGCTGAAATAGCTTCATGTGATTGGAGAATATATTTTCAAAAACTAGTACTATTTAAAAGCTATGAATTTATATGGTCAGAGAATTTCCTATTGATTGTAAAGCAAGGTATGAACTTGGATGAGCGTTATCGATAATTAAAATTAATACTCTTTCGAACTTTTGTCTGAGTCATTTTTCTGTCTCCCTATCGGCCTTGTCAAAAGTTATTACACTCAATGAATCGCTGGTATTGGTTACGTAACGCGTCAATCAATGCGGCGCTTATTTATGTGGGGATGGGAATGACCGGCATATAAAGAAGGCGAAAGTAAAAATGGAGAAACAATCAAATTAATTTTTGCTATCTTTAACATCTATATTTATGAAGCCGGTAAAATCTCGGATATCACATCGACAGCAACAGCGACAGCTGTTTCCCCTATAGCAATTATTTCGGTACTTTGGCAATAAAATGAAAAAAATAAAACAACAACAAAAATGCGCAAAGAAAAACAAAATCAGTAGACCCGTGGAATGTTACGTCTTCTGGCATGGCAATAACAACAAACACAACAGTAGGGGAATGTTTGAAAACGTGTAATTAATTTAGTTTAACCTATTGTTAATAGCAGTTGCTTCAGGCTATAATGGGTTAAAATTACTTGTTTTGATGCGCAGTTCTTGATGTCATCACAAAAATTAGTCGTGTAAATTACATCAGTAAACGCGTTTGTCAGGCAAAGTTCGCTGGGTCATTGCATTTTAGTGCCATGATGTGTTATCAATATCAAAACCATAGCTAACCAGAACCACCAAATTACCTGCGATATTTGCCATTTATGGAATTATTCATTGTGCGAGTGTCATCATAAATACTGCTTATCTACTTTGCCTTTGGACTCCAGTGAATTCGCTTGTTTTCGAGAAAAATAAAGATTTTAAACAATTAAGAAATACTCACGCAACACTGGATATATTAATTTATAGGCGCTTTTCGACGATCGTAAATGTTTTGAAACTCAAAGCCACGAAAACCAACATCTTAATGTTTTTATTTTTATTTTAATATGATAATTTAAAGAAACAATAAAGGAGCCCATTTTGACTTTGAAATCGCCCTAACAATATACACACAAATATTATTTCAAATCAACGGCTGCTAAAAGGGCCGTAAAATCTCGGAAACTAATTTTCACAAGTAAGTAGTACAGGTTTCTATTCTTAATGAGCAAGCAAAAAATAACTTGCAGAATAGTTTCTTGTTGCAACGCACCATTGAGCCATAACGCTCAGGTGAATAACAAAGAATCGAGCGTGCGTATATTTTGAGTTGCAAATAAGAAGAGATCTTGTTTAATTGGCCAACAGAACTTTGCTTTGTTTCCACTTGTGAGATACTATGGTGACAATTGTGTTTATTATGATGTGAAAGTACTCGTCAAACGTCACGAAATAATATGAGAAAATTATGAACCCTTCAGTTTATAGTTCTAGAAGCTGCTAATATTTCTGCCTGTTCAGCACCGGCTGTTGGGTGTACACACACTTGAAGTTGTTTGTCTGGCATCGTCGCTTTTATGGTTTGAAATTCTATGCGAATGTGAACAACTGGAGTTAAACGCTAAACCGACATCCACATTGCATGACATTGTAAATTTAAAAGTTAAACATTCTTAACGATTTCACGATTATTAAGCAGCTTTTTATTGACAATGGGCAGCTTATGTGGTGGCGAATCGGTGGACGAAACTAGGGCCGATCAGTATCGACCAGCTTTCAAATATCCCGCCGACTACCGGGAGAAACTTGTGGATTTGATGAAACTGAGGGGAAAGGCCGCTGTGGTTCGCATCGAACAGGAATTTGGTGGTTATAGCGAGATGCTTCGTCGATTACAGACATCCTCCAAGAAGGGTCTTGTTGGGCTTCGAGATGGATTGGAATTCAGAAAACGCACTTTTGGCCGCAACGAAATTCCCCTCAGACGCCCGAGAGGACTTTTTTACTTCCTTGGATTCAAATTTACAGATTCAATCTTACTTGTGTTGTTGATATCAGCAATAGTGGCTGCAATAGTCGGCGTGATGTTTCCAGAACTCTGTAGTGGGCAGGAACAAGTCAACACCGCTTGGATGGAAGCGGTCGCAGTTGTAGGCACTGTAATAATAATTCTGTTGATTTCTGCTGCGAGTGACTTTCTCAAAGAGCAGCAATTCTACAGAATGCAACAAAAAGTGGAGAATGAGCGTAAAGTGACCATAATTCGCAGCGGTCAAACAGAAAGTGTTTGCTACCAGGATCTCACTGTGGGTGACCTGTGTTTACTGAAAGTTGGCACAATAATCCCCGCCGATGGTGTAGTTATCGTGTCTAGCGACCTGGCAACTAATGAAACAGCATTGACTGGAAAAAGTCATCCTGTAATGAAAGGTCAAAACGATCCGTTATTGTTTGCTGGGACTCACATTGTTGAAGGAAATGCCAGGATGATAGTTCTTGCAGTTGGAACGAATACGCAAGCAGCAAAGAAAATGGCTCGAGATTTCAACGCAGATGAAACAGACGGTCGCGTTGAAGTTGATCCCGACGATGAACGACAAACATTACAGGGGAAACTAAACAAGGCGTCGGCGCTGCTTGGTTTGATCGGTGTAATCATTGGGATTATTGTCATTATCCTTGTCGTGTTAAGGTTTAGTGTGCAGACCTACAGCGTTGACAGGGCAGGATACCGGGCGAATCACTTCATTCTGTGGATCAAGGCCATCATTCTGGGACTTGTTATGATGATAATTGTTGAGCCAGAAGGGCTGGGAATGGCCGCCACATTGGCGCAAGCACACGGTATCAACCAAATGTACGACAAAAACATTTTGGTGCGGAACGTGAATGTCGTCGAGTCCGTTGGAAACATTACCACACTCTGTTGTAACAAAACTGGCGTTCTGACGGAAATGAATAAGATGACGGTAACAGAAACAGTTGTGGAATGGTTTGTAGCAGGGAAGCACTATCGTGGCGATCCAAAGAGTTACAGGGACAAAATTCCATCCAACATCAGAGATGTTCTTTGTATGGGAGTTGCACTGAACACCAGTTATACTTCAGATATTATAGTAAGCACCTGAATGATTTTATTCTTTTACTCAAAAAGCCATGTTGGTCAGCCAGTTGTAGGTACATCATGATAATTATCGACCCGAGGAACGAAACGTCTATTCTAATTTATAAAATAACACAAGTTATTCTCCCATTTTGATTAGTTCTCGCCTATGATCTATTAGAGGACACACGCACGATTGACGTCACCATTACAAAGTTTTTAATTTTTGATTATATCAAACAAATAGAATCCATGTTTTTGTGCATCTGTTCAGTAATAGATCACAGAGGATGTCAAACTGTGGTAAGAACATTAGTGACACACTCGGCTATCGCCTAGCGTGCCACTTTTTTGTTCTTACCGCAGTTTGACGTCATCTATTATTTATTACTGAACAGACGCACGCCAACATGGAATCTATTTGTTAACTCCAAATAATCATACTGTATCTCTTTATTTGTTTATTATGAAAGCAAGAAAACCTCTAGAGACCAGTAACCTTTCGATTATAAATAACTGTGCTAGTGAATCGTTTTCATAACATGACTATGACTTGAAATTAAGTCGAAATATTGTCACAACACCGGACTCGTTTCTTGATTCAAATCTTGGATTCGTCAACAGTGTTTTCGTTCCTCCGAACTGATAATTAAATTATGATGTCTTTACTTGATTTAGTACTGGAATGAAGACTGGGTCCTGGATACAGTAAGACAGTTAAACATACCGATAGACTGAGAGTCAGTCAGTCAGGAAAATAAACAGACAGACAGATTTATTGTTTCACTTTTATTTGAATAACGTAGTGTCGGACGACAGACAGAAAGGCAGCCGGAAGAGGAGGGAAGGTAGATGGCTTGATAAATAAATAACTTGATAGATAGGCAAACAGACAGACGGACAGTCGGACGGACAGACAGACAGACTGACGGACACAGAGAGATACATGCATATAGAAAGGAAAGCAAAGCCACTTCAAACTTATGAGAAGTAGTAACAATTGGTGCACGGGTTCTGATTTTTCCTTTGTTACGTCCCAACAGCCATCTGGGCCAGGTGTGTTTGCTCACATTGGAGACAGAACAGAATGCGCCTTGCTACAGTTTGCGCTGGACTGCGGTGTGTATTACCCCTACCTCCGGGACAGACACCCAGACAATGATCATGTCAAAGTGTTTAGATTTACTCCTCAACGTAAGTCGATGACAACAGTCGTAAAAGGTGACGATGGCTGTTACAATGTCTACTCAAAAGGAGCGGCCGAAGTTATGCTAGGCTGCTGTAAAGAAATTTTGCTTGAGTCTGGAATCGAACCGCTGAACTCTCAGAATATGTTTGCTGTGCAACAGTGCATCAATAGAATGCAGGAATGCAGCGGGCTAAAAGTGATGTGTCTGGCTTGCAAAAAAATTCAAGGTAACTACGAGTTTTGTTTACTGGTATCTGTTCTCAAGTATTAGATACTGAAATAATTTCAAATTGTAAATTCTTCCTTTTTACCCCTTTTTGTTTTTTTGCATAGCACGATATATGCAAAGAAACTATGTTTAAACTGAACTCGGAGAGAACTGTTCAACCAGGTTGTGCATGATGGAGTGCCATTCGATCCTTCAAACCCTGACCCCAAACAAACAAAAAAGAACTTTATTTACATTTACGTGCTACATTAAGCTAGTGTAAACGGACGCAATAATGTTGGGAGTTGGCCGGCAATTTTTGCGTAGTGCATGCAAACGAACCTAACAACTCCCAACATTGTTGGCGATCTTCTAAAGACGCAATGCACTCTGGTATAGTAAAGATTGCATTGCGCGTGCGCAGACGTATGAAAGAGGTCAACATTGTTGCGAGTTCCATGCAAACACGCGCGACATGTCGCCGGTTACAGAACAATGTTGGGACCTGTTGCGCAGAAAGTTTGACGGATTTTAAGCCAAACACAACAACACGTAACGAGTCAAAGCAAGTGCCAACATGCCATTTTAATTTTAACTATCTTTTGTTTTGTTTTGCAGACGATGACATAAATGACAGCTATCTTAATAAAGAAGACAATATCGTCTCAAACCTCACTCTGATTGGCATTGTGGGTATCGAGAGTGCTGTAAGCCAAAGGGTAAGCTTTTCTTTTATTAGTAAAATTATTACATTACATACATGCACATTGCTTAAGTTTAAAAAACCTGCTGCGACCCACCAATGGTAAAAGGACGCAGTAGCAAGACAACTACAATCGCACTAGATGTTATAATTTTATCGTGGAGCAATGATGAAGTAATCACTCGAAGCCTACGCAAGCAATACTTTTTTAAAAACTATTTTTGCACGTAATCTTTCTCCCTAGAGTGACTGCCAGTTCTATAATTGTATTCTTCGTCAGAACTTTCCCATTCCTCCAGCTCCAATTAGCCTTTACGTAAACAAGCAGGGGACTGGGTACGAATATTTAAAATTGATTGAAGTGAAAAATGAGGCCCGCCATCTGAAAGAGCAGCCAAATATTGGTATACTTTTAAAAATGGCCAAATTTAAGAGACTTTTGTATGGATTGGATGGACGCTTGTCCCTCCAAAGTTCTCTTATTTTAGCGATTTTTAAAAGTGTACCATGCCTTTGCCTTTAAACCAATGACTCTCAAATTTGGTA
>JAOCNB020096537.1:0-11657 GCA_026546465.2 Palythoa caribaeorum | reverse complement strand
TTCTTTTTTAATGTTTTATATTTGTAAACTTACACGTCTGTTTGTAGGTATCTATTTTAATAAAGATATTATTATTAGTAGTAGTAAAAGTAGTAATAGCAGTAGTAGTAGTAGTAATAGTAACAGTAGTAGTGACAGTAGTAGTAGTAATAGTAGTAGTAGTAGTGACAACAGAAGTAGTAGTAGTAGTAGTAGTAGCAGTAGTAGTAGTAGTAGTAGTAGTAGTAGTAGTAGTAGTAGTAGTTGCCAACGAGACAGCCGAGAGAAGATGCGAGTACAAAAAAGATGTTTGGCAGAAAAATTCTCAATCGTGCCTGAAAAGTCTAACCTAACGTAATGCAGACTTTGGTTAGAGGCAATAGCAAGTTCGGAACTTTTACAGGCAATGATAAAACGTGTTAGAATATAGTGTGACCAATGGTGGTGTGACCGTTTTCAGCCCATCATGAGATGTTAGAACCAACATGAGAGGGTATGCTCTCGTTCTTGCTGGCTAGGCTTCGTTGGAATTCTGAAGTTCTTTTGGATTATTGTCGAATTATCTGTTCGAGTTGGTAAGTTGGTTTTGTAATAATTGAACTGTAAAAAATTTTACAACAGTAATAAAGCCGAGCATACGAGGTCCAGGGGGAAGAAATCTCGATTTCAGCGTAACATAAGGTAACAATAGAAAACACCTTACGGTTGGGTGATAATTGATGTGACTCAGATTACACTAACAAATCTCAGAATCATTTCACAACTCCTGCTGAATTTTATTCGAAAGCAGGCGAGCCATTGCATCAGGGTCCCCCTCAGTATTAGCATAAAAATTCCATGACTTTCCATGACTTTTTTTTAAACATTTTTCAGGACTTTCACTGACCAAAAGAAATAATTTTCCATAACTTTCCAGGTTTTGAAAATTAACTGATAAAATACTACATGGCACAAACTGTCTAAAGACAGCTTTATTTAGTTAAGCAAAGAAGCAGAAGTGAAGTTTGTACACTGCTGCATTAAATTTGAACTTATAAACATGGGTACATAATAATTTAGCCAATAAAAGTCCTACTGGTAACTCACGAGTATTCATTTCTTTTAAAAGATATGAAAAAATAGTGAAAGACAACTTCAAGATCGACGAATTATTTACAGTGTAACACCATAAACTAGTCATCTATAAAATTCCCTGACTTTTAATGACTTTTTTCAAAATTCCCTGACATTTAATGATCCTGGAAAACATTTTCAAATTCCCTGACTTTCCAAGTTTTTCACGGACCGCAGGGACCCTGTATTAATAGATGTAATTAAAAAGAAACACTCAAAATAATAAAAACAAGATTAATACTAATTCATAAAATTAAATGAATGATGACCTGGGCTTGTCTTATCGTAGTCATACAAGTCAAAGGTGATTTCCTTGGTCATGGGGGTTACATCACTGTAAAAAGAAACATGGATAAGGAATGAGTCCAACCTGCTTTACTAAAATTTATCTTAACTGACCTATAAGGTATGACCCATATAGTATGTCTATAATAATATCAAACTTATTCAGCCCAAATAACATCCATGATATGTTTTTATCAAGGTTTTACATTCTTGTTTCTACTGATTCTCTATTGTTTTCTGTGATGTCTCTTTGTGTTAGTCTTTATTTTGATGCTTTCTTTCTTTCTGGTAATACAAGTAATTTTGTCCCATGGTCGTTTAACCCCATGGCTGTTTTGGACCCATGTCGAAATCACCCCAAATTTATAAATGGACATTTACTGCTCAGAAACGTTATTTCAAAATATCCATTGCTGAATTTTCAAAAATTTTTCACACAGGTAAGGATTGCAAATAGTTAATTTCTTCTTTAAAGCCGGTGTTACACGTTGAAACTTTTAGCTGAAGTTTTACTCGTGTGCAATAACGAGCGAGACAAGTTTCACCAAGTGATGTTACACAGTGAAACTTTTGTTTTTTTCGCCGCAACGAACATTGTGACTGTTGCAAAACTAGATAGCAGTTCTACTTTTCGTGAAACCTGTCATGCAAAAAAATTAAAAAAAGTTTCACAAAACGGACTATGTTACACGGTGCAACACCTGGTGAAACTTGTTTCGCATCATTGTTGCACACAAGTTTTGCTAAAAGTTTCAACGTGTAACACCGGCTTAAACAACCTGTATGACAAAAGATAGCAATATATAATAAATAAATGCAACAATAAAATGCTGGTGGGATGAAATAACCAGTTACCATTTTACATGTTTATGTATGAGATGAGACAACTTTATTGTTATAGTATCATGAAAGCACACAAAATAAAAATAATATAACTTTTAAAGAAGTACTTACAATGCAAGGTACTCATTCCAGAAAGGGTTCCTGTCCCCTTTTAACATACTGGTCCTTTTACGCTGTGCTGGATGGTCACTATATATAACACAATATGGGCTGATGGGAGCTGTAAAAAAATTAATAGCATACAAAATCAACGAGACACCGAAACAACTTTTTGCGTTAAAATTCAGTATTACTCACAAAAATCTCTCAATCAAAGAATCAGATTTCTTATAGCAGATGGCAGCATGGGTGTCACAGTGGTAAGGTCTCTGTCTTCCAAATACAAGGTTCCGTGTTCAAATCCAAGCTCAGCCAAGTGTTAAAAAATTGTGTAACCTTTTCCACCAAAGTTGACTGAGCTTCCATCCTCACAAGACTGGTAAAATGAGTACCAGCTTCTACTGGGGGCTTGCCTGTGACAGATTAGTGTGCCGTCCAGGGGGAGTCAATGACTCTCATCTGCCTAACACTACAGAAACCGGAGAAAAGCACTGGCTCCAATGTGCCACTTGTCCCAGCAAGGATTTAAGTAGCTTAGCTTTCGTTCATAGCACAAACAACTACAGTTAAAATAGTATAAACAACCTTACCATTTTTGACGTTGCCTTGTAATTCAGTAGCCTTTATAACTGTAGAATAAAGGCCAGAAATAAGATATCATTTTCATTAATAAACAAAATTAACAATTATTCATTGACATAAAGTACCCAAGGCAGCCTTTTACCATCACTGCATACATGCTAAAATTTTGATTTTCGTCTTCTCAGCCATAAGCGTTACACTTATGCTTTACTTTAAAGTTTTGTCTTCTTTGACTATCTTATAAGAAAAACAAGGCTAAATTCTCTATCTGATTGTTTTCTTGTTAATAAATTTGAACGTTATCATCATGATAAATAAGAAAAACTGAAATTACTACTGAGAGAGAATTCACCAAAATAATAACATATTTTTATTGTTTGTGAAGATTAATATATAATATTGTCTAGCAGCTTTCAGTTTTAACACAAAAAACTAAGTAACTTACTTTGAAAAGCATAACAAAATTACTACGAGAAATAAAAAGAAGTTGATCCTGTTCAGAGGTAGAATGACCACAAAAAGGTTATCTGACCTTTGATCAGTAGTTTTCCTTTACAGCCCAGGCACGACTCAACTGATGGCGACAGCGGCTTCTCCTTAACACTCTGTAACAGTAAATATAATGGCACAGTGTTTTTAATTACCATCATTAAGTAATTATTGTATTAAAATACAAAACCTGATTTCAAAGAGTTTACAAATTCAACTAATCAAAAAACTATAACAGCTGACATGTAATTTTATACTGCCATCAATATATCATACATACATCATAATTTTTATTCAACTTTATAATAATCTATAGTGTAAATTTTACATTTTCAATTTTTTTTTGTAGTAATTCTTATAGCAGAGTGAGTTCTGTAAATACTGTAAGATGAATTCTTTTGTTAGGAACTATACTCAGAAGCCCTAAAAATGAGTACATTAATCACGGTTTCAGTTAAGGGCCGGCGAACGGCGAATTTTGCTGGTGCACTCTTGACTTTTGAGGAATATTCGCCATAGCTTCACAGGCTTTCGCCAGGGCAATTGAGGGGGACATGTGTGTTCAAAGTGAAAATTAGCCGGGGCTTTCTATAATGACAACTTTTTTAGCCGCAACTTAAATTTTTTAGCCATACCCTAAAAAGTTAACTGAAACCCTGGGCCCAACAAGGCCAAAACAGCTGTCCATGGCTGCTAACATTCAGGCTCACTCTTTATTGTTATATGACTATTTTAGATTTATCCTATTTGACATTTATATTAAAAATTCCATTTTTATTGTTACTTGACATTTGTATTCTTAATCACTGTAAAGCGCCATAGGGGAGTGTTCAAAGAAGTATCACCTATCATCAAGGCCTGTTACATTTGTCTGTAAGTAATTATGTTTGCCACGGCCATGGATACAGTAATGACCTGGTATGTTTTCTGGTAATCAGAATTCTTTGCAAATTGGCAACCAAACAATACAACTTGGTCACAAACTACCCAAAGTCTCTTTTATTCATGGTATTGCCTATTGCAGATGTAAAACCTTATTGAAATAGCTGTCAACAAAAATCTGACCAGTATCTATATGCAATCACACGACTATATATTTGGCACAAAACTACAAATAATCACAATAATCGAGCATCTAAAATAAGTAAAACTGCTTAGTTTCAAAAGTTTCTGGAAAGCACACACCCAAGTCCCTTAAATTACTGTACCTTTACCACACATACTGTATCTATAACGCCCACCCCCTTCCTTCTGTAAACAAAAATGTGAATCTTGATCTTGATGAGAGTTATTAGGTAAATGCAAGGACGGCAAAAACAACAATGATATAGGAAACCAAATGTGGTCTTACATTCCCTCTGGTACAAGGTCAGCCATTATGTGCATGGTCCTGTATGGTGTGTTTATCACATGTGCGCTGGTCATGGCTGACTCTGATTGGTGGATAGTTACTGGGTTCACCCTTGGATTCAGTCCTCCTGGGGCAGTCCTGAAAAAGCATTTCATCAGAACTAGATGATTTATTTGATATTTATACTACAATGACATTTACCCAATTCTCCACACAGCTGGCCAAATAAATTATTTTCTCTGGTGCCATAAAACGCTGCAAATCTCCTTAAATCTGGGGAAAATGTTACAACTGTTCATAAAGTATTCTTTCAGAAGCTCCACAGTGAATGAAGTTCATCAGCTATAACAGTGAAAAGTTGAGCAAGCCACAACAAACAGCCTGGTGCCACACTTCCATATTTTGTAGCAAACGAGGGTGAAATAACAAATAGTTCCTCGAAAGGCAGAAAACTCAAACTTCCTTTTGGGAATCCAAGACAGCCACCAGTAGATGAAAGTATTTGTTCCTGACAGCACATTCAATAATCAAAGTTTCCAGTTTCACAGAAATCTTCCTAGTTCGAGCAGCATGTAATAAATTATTTGGGTTTTTTGAAGGTCCTTCTGGGATTATTCAAGAAAGCAAGATTAATAATTTTCCTATTGATTATACTTTCATTAATACTCTATGTGACCTTGTGCTATTTTAGTCATGTGATCATGTTGCAGAACAGTGGAGTGAGAAAGACAAGACAATGACGGCAGCTGTAACAGCAGAAAAGTGGAGCATGACAAGAAAATGACGTCTGCAGCAACAGCAAAACAGTGGAGCAATACAAGACCACGACCTGGGCAGCAGCAGAACAGTAGAGCAAGACAAAACAATGACCTGAGCAGCAGCAGAACAGTTGAGCAAGACAAGACAACGACCTGGGCAGCAGCAGAACAGTTGAGCAATACAAGACAACGACCTGGGCAGCAGCAGAACAGTGGAGCAAGACAAGACAACTTTAGATCTAAGTTGACACAGTAGACCAGTGAAGCAAGACAAGACAAAGATCTAAGTTGACACAGTAGACCAGTGGAGCAAGACATTCATGACAAAGACCTAAGTTGGTAAAACTGTGGAGCAAGAAAAGACTGACCTAAGTTGATACAACAGAACAAAGAAGCAAGGAAGATCATAACAAGTTAAGCCAAGACAAAATGAAGACCTGAGCAGCCGCTGAGCAGCAGAACAGTGTAGCAAGACAAAACAAAGACCTTTAGAAGTTGGCACAGCAGAACAGTAAAGCAAGACAAGTTAAGTCAAGACAAAATGAAAACCTGGGCCAAGTTGTTCACAAGCGTATTAGCACTAACCAGGGGTTAAAATTTTAACCCATCTTTCTGTTTCTAACCTTATTGAGACTGATTTGGACTGTAATTTTGGGGCTGATATTTAGTTTTCTTAGAAAATCTTAAAATTAATTTTTGTGCAGGATACATATTTCCTTGGTGAAAAAAATGCTCTCTGACTTTTGGTTTACCAAATACAATATAAAAGTCAGAATGTGAATCACTGTAAATGAATGTTTGGTTTGTAGCAAGCTGAGACCACTGGAAACACTAGAACAATAAAAATTTTAATATCTCAAAGTCTCAACGTCAAATCTCAAAGTTAAAGTCAAAGTATATAATTAATTACCGTATTTGTTTGCGTATAAGTTGAGGTTTTGAGACGTGAAAATCAATTTAAACCACTGACCTCAACTTTTACATGGGCAAAAAAAAAATAATAAAAATGACAAACTTTTAAAAAACTATAAATTTGGACCCAAAAATGGGATTCAACTTATACACGGTAACAACGTTTACACTTAAGCAAAAAATGGTATTGTCAATACCTTCTTAAACCGATATTATGTCTCCTTCGAACATTCACCATCTTTTCTACTAAAAATGTTGGCTGTTCTGTTACTGATGTGGTTAAAGTTCTTGTTTCCTGTCACATAAATCAGCGAAAAAACAGAAAGATTAATATCTGTATCTACAAAATTATGTAATGCTAGTCCATTTAACTAGTTAATTTTCATGCAGACAGTTAATCTATGATGCTGCTTTAACACTGATAAAAAATTTAGTTGCTGACACATGTCAACATAGGATTGGATAGGACACTAATCCATCACAAACTATCCTCTAGATGGGGCACAGGTTATCCTCTAGCAGCGACACTAATTTTTATTTACTTTATTTTTATATTGTAGATGAAAAGCCAATTTTTTACTGGAATGCTACCATAAAGGCCACTATTATTACTGTTATTAATATCATTATCATTGTCATTGTATTGTCATTGTCAGGGTTTCAAATAAGGACTGGCGAACAGTGAATTTCACCAGTGCACTCTTGACTTTTGAGGAATATTCGCCATAGCTTCATGGGCTTTCGCCAGTGCTATTGAGGGGTGCATGTATGTTCTGAGTAACAATTAGCTGGGGCTTTCGAAAATGACAATTTTTTTAGCCGCAGCTTAAATTTTTTAGCCATACCCCTAAAAAGTTAACTGAAACCCTGATTGTTATTGTCATTGTCGTTATCATTATTATTTATACTAATCCATCACAAGCTATCCCTTTGACAGGAAACTAATACATCACAGGCTATCCTCTGGATGAAACTCTAATCTGTCACAGGCTATCCCCTGGATGAAACACTAACTCATCACAGGCTATCTTCTGGATGAAACACTAATCCATCACAGGCTATCTTCTGGATGAAACACTAATCCATCACAGGCTATCCTCTGGACGAAACACTAACTCATCACAGGCTATCCTCTGGATGAAACACTAACTCATCACAGGCTATCCTCTGGAGGAAACACTAATCCATCTCAGGCTATCCTTTGGATGGGACACAAATCCATCTCAGGCTATCCTTTGGATGGGACACTAATCCATCACAAGACTATGCCTTGGATGAGGTACTACTCCATCACAGGTTATCCTTTGGATGGGACACTAATCCATCACAGACTATCCTCGGACACTAATCCCAAGGATGGGGCACTAATCTATCACAGGCTATCCTCGGACACTAATTCATCACAAGTTATCCCTTGGATGAGACACGAATCCATCACATTTCCCTCTGAGTGGGACATCCATCCATCACAGGTTATCCTTTGGATGGGACACTAATCCATCACAGGTTATGCTCGGACACTAATCTATCACAAGTTATCCCCTGGATGAGACACAAATCCATCACAGGCTATCCTTTGAATGGGACACTAATCCATCATGGGCTATCCTCTGGACGGGAAACTTATTAATCCATCACAGGCTATCCTTTGGATGGGACACAAATCCATCACAGGCTATCCTTTGGAAGGGACACTAATCCATCACGGGCTATCCTCTGGATGGGCAACTTATTAATCCATCACAGGCTATCCTTTGGATGGAACACAAATCCATCACAGGCTATCCTTTGTATGGGACACTAATCCATCACAGATTATCCTTTGGATGGGGCACTAATCTATCACAGATTACCCTTGGTTGGGACACTAATCCATCACAAATTATCCTTTGAATGGGACACTAATCCATCATGGGCTATCCTCTGGATGGGATACTAATTAATTCATCACAGGCTATCCTTTGGATGGGACACAAATTCATCACAGGCTATCCTTTGGATGGGACACTAATCGATCACAGGCTATCCTCAGGGTGGAAAAGTAATCCATCACAGGCTAATCCTTTGGATGGGACACTAATTAAGCCTTCGCAGGCTATCCTTTGGATGGGACACAAATTCATCTCAGGATATCCTTTAGATGTTACACTAATCCATCACGACTATCCCTTTAATGGGACAATAATCGATCACAGGCTATCCTCAGGATGGAACACTAATCTATCACAGTTTAATCCTTTGGATGAGACACTAATTAACCCATCACAGACTATGCTTTGGATGTGACACAAATTCATCATAGGTTTTCTATTCCAAGGATGGGACACTTATCCAATTTCAGAATCAGTTGCTTTGGTTCTTCAATACAACAATGTTGAGGACTCTTGCAGGATCCAAGCTGACTAAACTTGGTAGCTTGGGGAGAAATGTGGTTGCCTCTGCTTTCCAGGCCACTACTATTTTTACCCCTGACCTCACACACACTAATGCACCATAGCATCTAGTTGTAAAGTCAAACTCAACATTAACTACAGGGCACAAAGTTAGCGACCAATTGGTCACTTTTAATTTACAGACACACCTAAAAATTGAACTCATTCACACAGTTACGCCTAGAAATAATTTCTAATGATGATGTGTGACTGGAAATCACAACCTTTAGTACTCTGTTGTCGCAATCGCTGTCTGAATTTGTTACTCTCAATAGGGTAGTGAAGCACTAGCATCATTTCCCAAACTAGAAATACAAAACTCCTTGTTTTGCACTTTCTCCTGTTGTTTTTATTTCAACTTTGTTTGCCTGTAAGGCTGTATCATCGATAATCTTGTCTTGTATGTATATGCAAGGATATCAATGAGCGATGCAACCTGTAACACCTGTTACAGCTTACTTTATGTTACGGGTGAAGATTTTTACAAGTACAAAGCGAAATTAATAAAGAAGAAATGCTATTGGTGACACCTTTAATCCTTTGAGCCCCAAACACGACAAATGATGTGTTGGTAAATTCTCCCAACTGAGCTCCATACTTTCTTTGTAAACAGTTTGGGTGAATTTCGCTTTTCAACTTCCACAGCTTCTTCCACTTTATTAGTTCCTTATTTCTCATTACCATTTATATAATTTTGTTTGAGTTAGGTAAGGAGAAGTTAGATATTGATAAATTGCCTGTTAATGAAACGGCTGCTTTTAAACACTAGTCTTGACATCCCTGATATGCATGTAAAGTTGACTGTTTTGGAAGTACAAACTGTGTCCTGTGTACCTAAAATTTACACTACGCGCCTAAAAGCTCAAAACTGGTCATACAAGTGCAAGTGGAAAAAATGATGAACTTTGTGCCCTACACTAAGGCCCTGTCCACACGTATCCGGATATTTTTGAAAACGGAGATTCTTTTCTTCGTTTTCAAAAAAATATGTGTCCACACATAGCGTTTTCAAATCGTATTCTCCCATCCACACGAATACGCTAAAGCCTGGTAAATACACTAGCTCTCTCTATAGGGCATGCACTGTAACCAATAGAGCAAGCGCTGTAACCAATAGAGCATGCTCTGTGGAAGAGACTGGAGCCAGCGATCTTAAGTATGATGTCATCGTATTCGAAAACCTCTGTTTTGCCTGTCCACACGAATACAATAAATCTCCGTTTTCAAAAATCTCCACTCTAGAGAGCGTTTTCGTAAACCTCCGTTTTCAGTGATCAAAAACACTGTATACGTGTGGACAGAAGGCTAAAACGGAGAAAAAATCTCCATTTTTGAAAATATCCGTATATTTGTGGATTGGGCCTAAGTTTAAAATCTAGTTATTACAATTACATACCTCATCTACATTTACAAACTTATCTGAGTCAACATAAGTAAATAAGCGACTGGTCTGCCGACCTCCTTTCCCCCTGAAAAATCATTTTTGCATTAGTTATTTGATGCTTTCCGGTGGAATATTGTGGAATATACCATGCATCACTGGTATTTTTCATTTTGCACAAAAACCTTAAGGTGAGTGTGAATGCCAATTGAAAATAACTGAAGTGACATTTTTCTGTGTATGTACATGTATTATCTCACAGGAAATACTCTCTCTCTTAAACCCCAAGTGGAGCATGGGGGCACAACAATGGTCCCTCCTTCATTGGGTCTTGTCATTTGCTAAATAAATGCTTGTGCTGTCCACATGTCCATGAATCCCATTTCCTTCGATTCTGTCTTGATGGTCTTTCTCTACATTATTTTCGGTCTTCCTCATTTCCTTTTTCCTAGTGGTGCCCATCTCAAGGCAACTTTGGGTATCGGGTCTTACGGCATTCAAACAACATGACCCAACTATAGAAGCTGGTATTTTTACATTCTCAAGATCAATACCTGTACATTACACTTGAAGTTTCTTTCAGAAAGTGGAGTGCTGTGAGCAGTTACAAAGAGGCAGTATAAGGTAATATTATAATTAAAGACTGCAGTGAAAGTTAAAGGAGTTTATAAACGGCCTCAAAAGGAAACAGCAAACAATAGCCTAATGTTTATTCTTGTGACTGTGTTTCAAAGTCACATATGAAATTCCATTGAGCTTCTGTTTTTACATCCCATACCTATTGATTTCATTTTTAACAAACTGTTTATCAAGTGGCTAGAAAAGTGAAAAAAAATGAAAATTTAAGAAAAAAGAAAACTTGTAAAGTTCAATAATTATGGCAAGGGGGTTCAAATCCAAACCTCAAGGGAATTTAAAACTCCTGTGCACTTTTATGCTGTAACATGCTGCCCTATAAAAGTGCTGCTGGATTACCCGTTTACAGGCTCAACAGGATGCCATTCTTTACCAAATCAAGCTGCCCAATTCACTTCACACAGATAAATAAAAGTGCAAAATTAGTGTTGCTGCTTGCTCGCTACACTCATATCACAGCAATTAGTTTTCTGAAACAGGTCGTCATTGGAATTCTTTTGTCCAATACATGTTGCAGATCTTCAATAACATCTATTATGGAGATATTGACTTTGTTTATATCGGTTTAACAATTCTCCAGTATTCCCCTCCATACAATAACACAAATTTAATCTTGCTGTTGTACAGATAAATTTTTATCTTGAGGCTGTGCTGTTTGGGCTCCCACATGTTTTTGAGTCTACTAAAAACACACCTTGTTTTGTTCAACAGGAAATGGTTTATTTAACAAATAGATTCCATGTTTGCGTGCGTCTGTGCCGTTATAGATAACAGATGACGTCAAACTGTGGTAAGAA
>JAOCNB020096506.1:0-11657 GCA_026546465.2 Palythoa caribaeorum | reverse complement strand
GCTATAAGGTATTTTTTAGGGTCGAAAATTTTTACGCTTTGGTATTTTTTAGGGTATTTTTTCACATTTCCCGACGAGCATCCCTATCTTTTTTATCCCAAAGTACCCCCCCTGGGAATGCAACCACCCCCAGTGACGTAATATATCCAGCATTTAGAAATGCAGGTTAGGTCAAGTTAATTGTTGCATCAGTGATGCAAACTCCAGTGGCTAAATTGGCTTCATATGTATGAAAACAAGTCTTAATTATTAAAAGTTTGATTTTAAAAACTTTGGTTAGAAAAATTAACGCTAAGAAGTATCGACGTTTTAATGTCTGCTTGACACCATTATCAGGATAAAACTGAATGTGAAATAAGCTAGCAATATACAGAGTTAAGATTCGCTATTGTTCTATTTGTGCTTATTGTTTTATTGCTCTATTCGCTTATTTCACATTCAGTTTTATATTGATAATGGTGTCATGCAGACATTGAAATATTGATTTCTTAGCTTTAATTTTTATAACCAAAGTCTTATTTAGCTATTATATACGCAATATATTACTAATATTGCAATTAAGTAAGTTTTATTACTTACGCTACAAAGTCGTATACTCCGCATTCTCCATTTATTTCACAGCATGTGTAAACTATGTCTTCTTTTTTTATAATTCCGTTAACTTGTGTTTTTATTTGGGAAACCTCTCGTATGCACTGTTCCATAAAATAATCATGTGGGGAACACATTAAACTAAATGTTCCATCAAGTCACTTATATAGTTATTCACAGATTCCTGCACAATCAGATGCCCTGTATAATTATTTTATAATTATTTATGAAAAATGCCATAAAAATGTTTGATTATTAGAAAGCCAATTAAATATACTAATAATGTGAAATTCAAATGATTATATGCTTGTAAACAATGTTATTTGCTACTTTGTACTACAAATTTATATCATTAAATGAACAAAACATGCGCATTATATATCAGATATAATAACAAATTAAACTATAATTCAATATATACCACTTTCAATTTTGATTAAGCATACTGATGAAGATACTACTCATTACTGGTATAGTATATTACTATCTATCAAATGAATGTTACACCCAGGATGATGGGAAGTGGATGGGTGGGGTTTGGAAAGTCATAGGGAGGAGAAATGACATTTTACCCAAAAAAAATTGCCAATTATGAAAGCTCCCTGGGGACAATATCAAAATAGCGGATCAAGCTTATTAAATTTACTGTAATACTGCAGGACAGAGATCTCCCCAGAGGCAAATATATAATTTATAATGCAAAGGTAGCAGGGTGGAGGTTCTTTTATGAGCATATGATAGTAACCTGCATGATTTGGTTACAGACAACATGTGACCAGTCTGAGTTGAAAATAATGGATTGGGATAAAGCTGAGCAAAATGGCTATTGGTTGAATGAAAAACATTTTGTTTTGAGCTTGTTTCTATAGAATATTTACCAAAACTTTGTAATCTTCTTTCTTTTTATTTTTGGGAAGAAATGAGCAGAGTGGTGCATGAGTAAGAACAGAGCAGAGCAGCCAGCACTGCTGTGCCGCTCTGTGGGGAGAACTCTGCAGGATTGACCTGAGTCACAGTTATCCCCCCTTTACTACAGGGGTTTTAAAACAAGGGATAGTACACTGCAAGCAACATTTACTAGGGCTCCTAGTTTCCAACGTCTGTTTCCACTGCAACTTACTCAGCAATTTCACTTTATTTTACTTCAAGGAGTAAACATGACCATCGGAGGGCACAGACGTACTCTGATCCTACTTTCATTTTACTTACTCCAACTTCAAATCTTTTTGAAACCCCTACGGGTACGGTAAAACCTATAAAGCTCGATCTGACATCTCCCATTCCCCGGCCCATAGACATATAGCACTGATAAGGCAGGTGATCTAGTTATATATTTGCAGGGCTTGAACTTGCCACCTATAGGTGGCCAATGCTACCAAAAAATAAGTGCTGGCTACTAGATTTTTAGAACTGGTTGCCAGCTGGCTACTAAAAGATTGTGTGGAGCCTTGCAACTGATTAACTAAAAGTTATTTTTTCAAAAAAAAATGATAAACGATATGATGAACATCTGCTTTCTTGGGAAAACAAATCTGCAAACAAATGGAATTATTCTTGTGCACACAGCTACAGATGCAAGGCGTAGTTCAATGATCGCCATGTTTATGTCACAATCTTCAGCAGATGTATGCACAAATGTTCGCAGGCACAGGTTTTAAGTCACGTGGATGGTGTTGTTTGTATTGTTTTTGTGCGCTTGTTGAAAGATTTTATAGTACATACTGATCATGATACATTGAAAAAAAAGTAATGGACTGACAAAGGCAGAGGTCAGTTGTAGAATTTTGTGCAGTAGCTGGGTTGAAAGCTGAGTATTTAGAACATTACACAATATTAAAGTAAGAATAAAGTCGGAAACTTTTTTTTTCTGTATACACCATTTGTACGGAATACATGTTAAAAATATATATGGCTACTAAAACTTGTGCTCTGGCTACTAAATTTTTGCCTCTGGTAGCCAGCTGGCTACTTGAAAAAAAAGTTAATTTCGACCCCTGATTTGACAACATTTATTTGTACATAAAATTAATATATATTATAAAAGCCCATCAAACTAGAAATTAACACTTACAGGTGTAAACTGTGCTCCTGTGTGAACCAGAAATGAAGCATTTGGCCCAATGTAGCCATTTACTGCTGAATATCTTGATACTGTCTCCGACAACTTAGAAGTACAATTGACTGGAGAATTTACACAACCCAAACTATTAATAGTCTTGCTTTCATATTTTGGAACAAATGCCACTTCTGTGATTCCTCCTTGGCAGCATTCATAAATAACAAGGATTATATTGATCATGCTGATGGCTATTGTGAAGATTGGCTTGTGGGGTCGAGGGATTTCATTGTAGTACACTGTATCATTACTTTTTGAGCTTAATGTACTGTCTGCTCTCATAGTCTTTTGTCTCTCGTTTAGCTTTCGTTCAGGTGGAAAGATGTAGTTATCACCACAGTAGCTGCTTTGTGCACTCGGCAGCTGATCATAGCTGGGATCACGGCTCAAATATGGAGCACAAGGGCGAGTATAAGTTGAGTAACCTTGTTGGGATTAAGGAAATAAAAGAATGACTAAGCAGCAAATTATAAGAGAAATATAATAACAGAATTGCATACAACAAGGAAAACAGTTCCTGAAAGGTAGCCAAGCCTCTAAGGGTTGACCAGCTGGCCATGGCACAGTTGGAGAAGTGGAAATAATTATTATAAGAAAGAAACTTATAAGCATATAGATTGTTTCCACTTCTCTAACTGTGTGATGTCAATCTTGGCCTCGGTTTCATGTAGAAGCTTGCAAATTGGTTACCTTTCACTGTCAGGAACTGGTCTAAATATTGCAAGTTTCTGTGCTTTGGTCAATTTTCCAAAGTTAACCACTTCCTTTATACTTTAGCTGTTAGTAGGTTTTGGCACTTTTGCTGGTCATGTACATTTTTTAGATATTATTCATGACCACATATATGTTTATAAATTACATTTATAAATAGTGTGTTTAGTGTATCTTGTTTAATATTCCCTGATATTCTAAGCGAACAATAAAGCTCTTAAACTTTTGGTCAATACAAAACAAGGCACTGATAATAAATGCACTGAAATGTGTAGAAGCTGTTATTAATTTTAAAAGCTGAATCACGTTTATCGAAGGAGATTCCCTTGTTAACCTGCAGGCAAAATACAAAATTTTTTGCTCTCAAACTTTGATAAGACTTTGATTTAATATTGTGTATGCACAAAACACGGCTTCTTCGTGCGAGCCACCAAAAATATGGTTGTCATTTGCGAAACGTGAGAATTTTGGCATTCTACTTTACATTGAACATCTGATTTTATGTTTACGTTAAACTAATCGAATGCACTTTCACTTTTGGAACGTAATTAAGAAGTAGTAAGCGTAGAAGCTAGTTTTAAATGGAAACATATGTCACTATGGCCGAAACAGTTTGTTCGTTTTGAAGTTACTTTCGAAATACAAACCTTTCTGAGAGCCTTCAAGCAAATATTGTCCCTCCATTCAGCTAAATGTAACATAAAAGAAGTCTAGAAATATAAAGTTTTCCAGACCTTCGTAAAGTGATGTAATATTCTTCCATATCGCATGACACGAACTCCGTCCCACTGCAGTCAGTCATTAAACTTGCACGTTGCGAGAAAATGCAAGATTATACTACAAAACACTACAATATTCTAAATTTCTATGCTTTTAAAATTTGTCTTTGAATTAATTCGTAATAACTCCAAATAAAGTATCGATACGAGATAGTTTAGTTCATCCACCGGTGATTTGTAACATTTCCTTTGTGAAAGTAAAATTCATTTTTGTGATCAAGAGTGTATTCTCTCTACTGTATAATCACCGCTGCATTTATCATCGGAAATTGCGTGCAAAATGCGTATCCATATATCCCGGCCGTACCATCGCTGTGTATTCCTAACCCGTTTCGAAATTCGTTTTTTGATTCACATTTATACACTTTTATACTAATCATACAAAAGTTCCTACAAATTAATGAAAAATATAATCTGTGAGACTAGGTAAAATGATTTTAAAAAAGAAATTTGGTTTTAAATCTTTTCTCAGCCCACCCCCCTAAAGTGTATGTTTACTCCTCCCTGCATGAGCCGACGGTTGTCTTGCACACGGCGTCACTGTTGCTTGACAGCCGAAGTGTAACTTTTATTTATGGTGGTAATTTTTGTTCCACAACGACAACAAAGGTAAGACAAATTGAATAATACAGTTTTATTACCCTGTTTTTGCAAGTGGTTTCCACTAAGGCTCAATAACAGAATTGAGTTTAAGAGAGAGGTTTTAAAAATATTTATATAGCTACGCATTTAATGTACTACATGTGTTGAAGTCGCAGAAATTTAAGTTCGAAATCGAAAACGTGCGTATGTAAATTATACTGGAAAGGAATACATTTCATTCGTCCCAGAAATAATCAGTTTTTTCAACGAACTATATTGCATGTCTTTTCACATTAGGTGTGTAATATTTGCGGCTTAGTGACTGCTGGCCAGAAATTTATAGTATCAATAATATTAATTTGAAACTTTGCTTTGAAAATGATAAGGCTGAAGAGTCTTTAGATTAAACTTTCGAATTGCAACTGTAAACATCTCATAAATTACTTATATAAGCAAATTTTGCATTAATTACAACATATATCATTCAGAACAAGTCATTTTATTTTGCCTAACAGGTGAATGTTGAAATTGCCAAAATTTATCAATTTTAGCTAGTTACTCTTAGACTTTGTCTCAATTTAAGAACTTTTAAAAAGTTGAAGATAAATTCTCTCATTATTTTTTATGAATGCAGTCATGACTATGCCTTGGGAGGTATACTCCCCCAAAAATTTGGTAGGGGTCTGTGGCTCGCTTCCCCAAACTCTTACCCTATTTATGACCTGACCCTTAATACCCTGTTTTCAATTACTTAAAAAGCAAAGGTTATTTTGTACTTGCCAGTACTTTACTGCCAGAAAGTTGCATTAAACTTAACATGCCCTTAATTATCAGATAGCAATTAACAAAGTATCATGAACACAAAAGAAGTTTTTGCCATAACAATTTTTATAAACATTTTACTTATAAAATTGCTCAATTAGTTCAGATATAGCTAGTGATACCATATCCCAAAATATTTTTGTGATAAAATAAAAACCAACCCCAGTCAGAGCCAGAGTATTTTTACAGACACATCGTATCCCAGCATATATCACAAACTTAAAAATTATTATTCCTTCAGTTAAAAAGCTCAGCTGCAAAAATCCTTGGATCTCCTATGTAAAATTTTGTTGTATTACAAAAAGTAGCTCACCAGAAGTTTTTCCCAGGCCCACCAGAGTTAATTCATATAGGACAAACTGTCAAAAATATTGTTAGTTTAATTTGTTAGTGGACTGGTGTTTGTAACAGACAGAGTGGAGGATTCTCGCATCAGTTTTAAATAATTTAGACTTATTAATAAGTAGTTATTTAGTTTATGCCTACTATTCATTTGATCATATTTAATTTATTGCTAACTTATGGATTTACATGAGAACATGTATTCAATCCAGTTTTGTCAGATTGTAATCGTGATCGGTTTCTGGCCTAAGTTGTACAGATGCTACACCCTGTCAGTCATAATCTTGAGTAAGGAAGGGGGGTAGGGGGGGGGGTGTCTTTGGGTAAAACTACCACATGCACAAGATCAGGGCAATTAACTTACACAAGGAAAAAAACAGCCATTGTTAATGCTAAGTTGAATGCACATTACCTTTATTACAATGTTATCACAATAAAATATTTTAATTATAATATGCTGTCATTTTTTTAATTACATGCAGGAAATACTTTATTTAAGAGTTGCCCTATAAGCATTTCCAAGAAAATGTTGCTGGAAATTTACACTGATGGGGTCTGATTGTAGTGCAGAAGCTTTAATTATTACCTACAGCTATGATGACAAGAAATTTGGTCAAAACCTTTTTGCTTTGGATTTTCTTCCACTGTTATGAGAAGGTTAGTACCTTTTTAAGTTATCAATTGAAAAAAAATGTCAGCTTATTTAATTTACTATTACAGTCTGATGAAACTTTTGTTTAGCAGAACTTAAGGTGTAGCATCATTCTCATCAATGAAAGTTCTTCATAATATTTTGCCCAGGGGGGAGGGGGTACTCACTACATTGGTATGATAAAGGTGCTCATTGTGTTTCTGAAGGGGTCAAAATTAGCAATTTGATATTTTCAGGAGTTTTCAGAGAACAACCGAAGTTATTTTTAGAAAAAACAGTATTTTTAGAGAAGCAAAAACAAAAATGAGCAATTTGTTTTCTTTGGTTTCTTTCTTCCTTTTTTAATATAATATGAAATATTTTCTATGGTCAAAAATTTTCATGCCTTGGTAGTTTTTAGGATATTTTTTTCGCACTTCCTGATGAGCATCCCTATCTTTTTCACCTCAAAGTAGCCCCCCTACCCTTACCCCCTGGGACATGTGTCCCATTTAGTTTTGGCAGCTCTTCACTTGCCAAAATTTGTTTTATTTTTCATAAAAAATTCTTGGAAAAAATATTCCTGACAAAGAAATTAATTGATTGTCAATTGTTTTCTTGAAAACTGGAACAAAAGAAGGAGACGAGAAGAGCTGCTTTGTATCTATGGAAACCAATCAACAACATAGGTTTTGCCAAACTTTAATTTTATTGGACAAATTAAATATTTTGGAATATCTTTGGGGTGGAGTGCAAATGTACCCCTCACCCCTCTCCACCCAAAATGTTAATGTTATGATTTTAGCCCATATGTTTAAGGGTTAAATGTCATGTGCATAATATATAACCTTTACATGTACGTGCAGGTGTGTGGAGTATCGTGTACTTCAAATACTTGTCAGAATGGAGGACATTGCAGTGTAGTTGACATTTCAGTATCAACAGATGGCATCAGGTGTCTGTGTGTTCCTGGTTTTACTGGCTCCAGATGTGAGGTGGATGTTAATGAGTGTTTAATCCAGCCATGTCAGAACAATGGTACATGTTTTGATCAGGTGACAATGCAATGCTTTATCTTAGTTAGCATATCAGAACAAAAATAAAATACCATTTTAAAGAACACTTTTTAAGATTCTCCTTTTGTCTCTGACATTTGCTGTTTTGTTCAACACCTAGATAAATTCATTTCGTTGTGCTTGTCTGTCTGGATTTGAAGGACCGCTCTGTGCAGTTAACTCAGATGACTGCCGTGGTGATCCTTGTAAACACAATGGCACGTGTAAAGACCTTGTGAATGACTTCCAGTGCGAGTGTGTGTCTGGATACACAGGCAGATTATTCGAGACAGACATCAACGAATGTGCCCTGTCACCGTGTAGGCACGGGGGTACGTGTCATGATCTGTTAGACGGATACCACTGCGCCTGCCCAGTAGGGTACCAGGGAAAGGACTGCGAGAAAAGTGTCAATGAGTGCAGCAGTAACCCATGTAAGAACGGAGGAGTATGTGCATACGGGGTGGCAGAGTTCAGATGTGTCTGTCCCTCCGGCTATGCTGGACATCGTTGTGAGGTTGACATTGATGAGTGTGTTTCTCAGCCCTGCAAGAATGGAGGTAGATAGGGCCGGTGACTAACAATATATGTATATAAAATGTACAAAGAAACACTTCTTTTTCTTCTTCTTCTTCTTCTTCTTCCTCCTCCTCCACCTCTTCTTCTTCTTCTTCTTCTTCTTTTTCTTCTTCTTCTTTTTCTTCTTCTTCTACTACTTCTTCTTCTACTTCTTCTTCTTCTTCTTCTTCTTCTTCTTCTTCTTCATCTTCTTTTTTTCTTCTTCTTCTTCTTCTTTTTCTTGTTGTTGTTGTTCTTCGTCTTGTTCTTGTTCTTCTTTTGCTCTTCTTCATCTTCTCTTCTCTTCTTCTTCTTCTTGCTCTTCTTCTTCTTCTTCTAGTTCTCAAGTCTTGTTCTTGTTCTTGCTCTTCTTTTCTTCTTCGTCTTCTTTTTTGTCATCGTCGTCTTCATTATCTTCTTCATCATCATCATCATTGTCGTCTTCCTATTATTGTTCCTAGTTCTTCATCATCTTCATCTTCCTCATCCTCTTTTTGAATCTATGAAGCGCTTAACGAGAGAGTATGGTAATGGCACACTGATACCACAGGAACCTGTAAGGTTACCTTTATCTTTTTTCATCATCGTCATCTTGTTTCCATCATTTTATTTATCATTATTTTATGGCCACATTAATTACTAAGTATTTTGAATAACTAGTAATTTATAATACAGTCAACTTTACTTCGAAATATTTTTAACAACTCGATAGGAACGTGCGAAGATCTTGTGAACCAGTTTGAATGCCAGTGTGTACCGGGATTTCAAGGTTCTACCTGCAATACCGACATTGATGAGTGTGCAGTTACTCCATGTCACAACAATGCAACATGTCGTGATCTTGTTAATGGGTACAGCTGTGACTGCCAGCCAGGATTCACCGCAAGGGAGTGTCAAACCAACATTGACGAATGCCAGAAACACTTTTGTATGCACGATTCAGTTTGTATCGATGGGGTGAACTCGTATACATGCATATGTAAGCCAGGCTACACAGGCCATCGGTGTGAGAAAAACATCAATGACTGCATTCCACGAAACCCATGTAAAAACGGAGCATATTGCGTAGATTTAGTGAATGACTTTAGCTGTGTTTGTCCAACTGGGTTTACTGGCAAAGATTGTTCGGTTAACATCGATGACTGTGCACTTGCACCTTGCAAACATGGAGGAACATGCGTCGACCTTGTTAACGAATATAATTGCACATGCGTAAAAGGATACACTGGGAAAGAGTGCCAGGTTAATGATAACGAATGTTTGAGCCAGCCCTGCCTCAACGGAGCAACGTGTGAGAACGGACTGGGCGGATATTTCTGCCATTGCGATGACGGCTTTAACGGTACACAGTGCGAAGTCGATGTGAATGATTGTTCATCCTTCCCATGCAACAATGGCACTTGCGTTGATTTAGTGAACAATTTTAAATGTATTTGTGCAAATAACAGTGCAGGCAGGACGTGTGCTGGAACAACTGACATTTGTAACTGGTTTTCTTGTCAAAATGGCGGTACGTGCGTGTCTAGGAATGACACATATACATGTTACTGTCCACTTGGATTCACTGGTGTGGACTGTGAAGTGAACATTAATGACTGCGTTACTGCCAAGTGCCGTAACAACGCAACGTGTATCGATAGAGTTAATAACTTCACTTGTGCGTGTGCAGACGGGTTTACTGGTTTGCACTGTGAACATGAAGTGGATGAATGTGCTGAGCAAAATCCCTGTCAACATGGCGGTCGTTGCACTGATTTGACAAACGACTTCCTCTGTCATTGCAAGCCTGGATACCAAGGTCGAACTTGTGGTGTTGATATCAACGAATGTACAACGTCTCCATGCAATAACGGCGGCATCTGCACCGATCTGGTTAACGGTTACAACTGCACGTGCAAGCCAGGTTACACAGGCCGGGAGTGCAGTATTGACATCAATGACTGCGCATCTTCCCCCTGTCAGAATGGCGGCTTGTGCATTGATCACGTGAACAGATACGAGTGCTTCTGCAATCCCGGTTGGGGTGGTGTAAATTGCGAGCAGAATATCGACGACTGTCTTAACAAACCTTGTAAAAATAATGGTAACTGCACTGATTATATTAATTATTTCCTATGCGCTTGCGCTGTTGGCTATACAGGTCGCACGTGTGACGTTAATATTGATGACTGCGTGACCAAACCATGTGAAGTAAATGGAAAATGCATTGATCAGGTGAATAGTTACCAGTGCGCATGTGCAGTCGGGTATACTGGTACACACTGTGAGACTGACATAAACGAATGCGCTCAAAGTCCGTGCATAAACGGAACTTGTCTTGATCGCGTTGGTTCGTTTGAATGTGTCTGTGACAGAGGCTTTAACGGCTCCTTGTGTAGTAATAATATCGATGACTGTGCCTCGTTTCCATGTCAGAATGGCGCATCTTGTGTCGACCTTGTGGATGATTTCTCCTGTAGATGTGCCGTAGGTTTTCAAGGTCGAACATGTGGCATGAATATAGATGATTGTTTGATCAACCCTTGTCAACACAACGGATTCTGTTTCGACGGAGTTAATGAATACAGCTGTGTTTGTAGACCAGGATACACTGGATTGAATTGTTCTGTAGACATCGACGAGTGTTTAATGTCACCTTGTAAGCACAATGCAACTTGTGTTGGTGGAGTTAATTCCTATACTTGTGTCTGCCCTGCTGGATATACAGGTGAGTAATTACAGTAATTGGAATGTTCCGCCCTTTAGATAAACCTAATTTGTATTTAGATGTTGTCTCCTGTGGTCAGAGTAGTAAGGGATGAGGAATTTATTATCCTTAAAGTGAGTGTCCACAGACCTAATCTATATTTCAAAGTCTGCTCCTGTGGTCAGAGTAGTAAGGGCTGAGGAGAACTATCCTTAAAGTGAGTGTCCCGCCTTATAGACAGGCCTAATCTATATTTCAAAGTCTCCTCCTGTGGTCAGAGTAGTAAGGGATAAGGAGAACTATCCTTAAAGTGAATCTCCTGCCTTACAGGCACGCCTTATCTATATTTCAACGCCGCCTCGTGTGGTTAAACTGTCCTTCAAGTGCACCGGAAATGGCTGGGCTGTGAACAGTCAACAATTCAAATAATATAAATTGACTCACATTGATCAGTTTTACTTTTTTAACAGCTTAAAAATAACTTCGGTAACAATTATTTGGTTAAAAACTCGCTTTTTCAATAGGAGAGAAAAACAAGCTATCAAAGATTTAAACAACGTTTCTCACAACTGTTCTTCCCACGCTCAAATGACGTGCCTTTAATATAAAATCATGAATTCTGATTGGATGTTATTTTTTACTTCTGCTTAGCACTCCCAAAAGGCGGTGTGGTTGGCGCAGTGGTAAGATCTCTGTCTTCTAACCATAAGGTCCCCGGTTCGATCCCCGGCTCAGCCGAGAGTTGAACATTTGTGTGACCTTCTTTTCCGCCAAAGTTGACTCA
>JAOCNB020096413.1:0-11658 GCA_026546465.2 Palythoa caribaeorum | reverse complement strand
CCAAAGCTGGTATTTCCCCTATAACTGCTATCAGTTGGGTTTTAAAGAAACCAAACCTGGGTTGTTTTTAAACCAATCTTGTGTTTTAGCAAAGTAAAATTGTTATCCAAACTTGTGTTTTGATTATCCAGCTTAGTTTGTAATACAAAGTTGGATTGTTCCACAACCAAAGCTGGTATTTCCCCTATAACTGCTATCAGTTGGGTTTTAAAGAAACCAAACCTGGGTTGTTTTTAAACCAATATTGTGTTTTATGTTGTTATTTCCTATTTGGTATGTTCTTATTTTCCCTTTTTCAGTGACCTGAAGTTTCCATTTACAATGTAGTGTACTTGCACTTTATGATATAAAGTGTCATGAACTTTGTAAGACTATCTTGAATACAGTGTGTTAGGCATGCTTGTTTAATTTGTGTTTTATTTGACCAGTTCTCTGAGATTGGAAAAAGGTCAGTGTTCTCATTTCTTTTTGCTATTTCATTGCTCTTTCCATATACTTCCTTGCCATTCTCCAGAAGCAATGTAGAGCATGCTGGTAAAGCTGATGTTGTCCATTTGACTTGAGCGACTTTCCCTTATCCACAACTTGTTTTCATTCCAGTTTCGATGCTTAATGTAAAAATAACCTTTCACTAATTTTTCAGCAAATAACACCCGCCTTACTTCTGCATGCCAAATTTCATCATTATTTCCTTTAATTAAGATCATGTCCTTTATCTGAGGATAGACAGGAACAATGACAGGAGGCAGAGGAACAGTTTTCCTATGTGGATCCACAACAGCAAAATTTCCATTTACATCAGGAAAAAGCATTATTTCTCTTTGCAGATCTTTAAGGCCAACACAGGTGCCACTCTCGAAGGGTTTAACAATAGGTGTGTCACTTAATGAATGATGCATAATACCACCTGCAGGATTCCACACAAGCTGATAGGTGTCTCCAATAATAACTGGCTGAGGTGCCTCATTCACATTCAAAAGGAAGAAATGATTAATGCGAAAATAAATCTCAGTGTTTCGTTGTTTTGCAACCACAACATCACCAGTTCTGTAAAGCTTTCCACCCTCTGCAATTCTATGCATAGGCAGATGTGCACTACGATAACAATGGGCTAATTCACCAATGATGCAGGGTTCCAACTCTGAAAAGTGATCTCTTACAGATGCCTTTTCTACCCGAAGAAGGATGTGTGACTGTCCAGATCCAATAAGAACACCTTGATTAACTCTTGTGGCATCAGGACTGTTCTGACATAATTTTACCAAGTGCTTTGCCCCTTCAAGAGAAGATGCTGTGACCTATAAAACAAGATTGAAATAAATTCATTAAGCTTCTTTAATCCTGCAATTTAAATCATCCAAAGATGATGCTTATATGAGAATTGCCTTTAAGCAATTCTTAATATTAATATAAGGGGCAGTTCTTATATATGGGCGCAATTCTTGTATAAGGCACAATTATTATATATGGGTGCTTAAAAATACAGTACATAGATAACATAAATGAAAATAATTATGTTTAGCGCCCATGTAAATGTTTGCAGAATCTCAATGTTTCGAGACTTCTGTCTCTTCTTCAGTGGATTTTTCATCCAAATCCACTGAAGAAGAGACAAAAGTCTCGAAACGTTTGGATTATGCAAATATTTACATGGGCACTTAACATAATTATTTTCATGTATCTTATCTATTAGCACATTTTAGTGCCACACAGTCACAGGGTACCAAACAAACAGTTGCTTGCAATGGAATACAAAGATGTTACCAAATCATCTTAAGCCTAAACAAAAAATTGTTATGTACATGTAATGAATTAAAATCAGTCTACGATGGCCACAGATGCATACTGTGTACTATATAAGTTACCTTTTCCCTGTTGAATTTGGTTGACCTTGATTTCCTTCCTGCATCTAGATGTCCAACTGATTGTTGAAACTTCAGGAATTCTCTTTGAGACTCTTTCCTTGCAAATGTTTTTTCTAGGTACTTTCTGTTGCTAGATTGCTGAACATAACGAGAAACAGCTCTCTCAAATTGTGTACACCAATAATTGTCTGGAGCAGAAAACCTTGAGATGTCCTCGTGGAAGTGAATGAGATTGTGTAAATTAATCACACAGGCTTTGGTACCATAATGCTCTTCCATAAGAATACAGTATCGCCATGAGAGATGTTCAAATTTCTGTATCATGTCATCTGTCCAGCCATCTCGACCTGCGTTAAAAACAAATTCAACCAATCTCGGAACTGGAGCCCAAACTTTATATTCATCTTCAGATAGGAGCCCACTCAACACAAACTCTGAGGCAGGGAAAGCAAGTTTTTGGTACTCTTCTGCCTTCCAATATCCAATACCTTCTAAATCATCTGGGAGTCTGGAGGATTTGTAATCAGTTGTCCAAGGCATTTGCTTCAGTTTGCAAGCAAGTTCCCTCTCATCCAGTACTTCTCCAGAAAGTAATTTTGAGAAGTGATTCTTCACCAAATTGAGGGGTAATAAATGCATTGCATCAAACACAGTGTCAGTCATAATGTTGAACTGGTACAAAGGATTTAGACGATGAAGCAGGCTCAGGCCATTGAATCCAAACTCTCTACTTCTATCTTGGAAGTATGTTTGCCTCTCTTCTTGATCAATTTCAGCCATAATTTTTACTTCCTCTTCAAGTACTCTTTTTCGCCATGAATAGCGAAAATGTTCTCGGAAACCAGGGTAGTAATAATGGCGTTGCGCATTTAACCAGGTACCTACAACATTGCAAAGAAACATACATGTTTTATCATTTTCTTTTGTTGGGAGTTAGTCAAATCGTCCTAAGTTAGCCACATGTATGTGTTGTGGTTTAATTTTTATCTTGGTTCATTTTCTTTCTGCACATTATGACAGACACAGGTCATAATATAGAGGATAAATTTACATGGCTGTGCGGAGATACAAAATTTCTCTTCGAGTGCTGAAAAATATTCCCCTCATTCGCTTGGCTCACTCGAGAAATATTTATCAACACTTCAAAGAAATTTCGTATCTCCAAGCGGCCATGTAATATTCTATTTATTATATAAACACCAATGAAATACTAAATCATTTCACTTTAATATTTTTTTAACAGTAAAGCAACGTTTCACTAACAAAACGTGATCATACATGTATCATGTTTTCTCGCAAAAGCTCACCTGATATTTCATTGGTGTTTATCTAATAATAAAATTTATGTACACAAATGACACTTGTCTTCATATTTTCCAAGCAGTAATTGCTATAATAACAGACAGGAATATAATTATGATGCAAAAGCATACCCATCAAATGACATCTTCTGCAACCCTTCTTTCCACCTGCACCTTTACCTTTACAGATCTCACACTGGGCAGGATGGTCACCAGTCCAAAGAAGTAACAAAAGTCTGATTATTGTTTCTCCAGCAGGGAAGCAGTGTAAGCTCCCTTTGTAGTTTACTGAATACCCTAAAAACACACAAGAGACAACAATAAGTAAGAACTGAAACAAAGTGACTGAAGCATTACATTTTGTGTTGCACTTACAAAAGCTACACAATGGCAGTTGTCTACTGAGATGCTGTCAAAATGAAAATGCCATTGCAATGGCTTCTACCTTCAATAAAGCCTTCTTCCAGGTCTCGCACAAGTGGTTCTAAAAATGGATCAATGCTGTTTGGTCGTGCATCTGGAAGGTCATATGAAGGAACAAATCCAACAGTATAAATTTCCTCAGTGCAGAGCCGGTCCTTTTTGGACATGGTTGCAATAGACACTTCAATGGCTCCTGTGCTCCTCTTTTTGTTTCCAAACGGTTGAAAGCCATCCCAATGTGCTGCAATAAAATAATAATTTTTAATTAACTGAAACCAATAGAGAAGAACATTTGATTTTGAAAGTACTTAAATTACCAAACTGTTTGCAATAAATCATTATAAAGTCAGAGTTAGATATATCAGACTTGTTATGACTAAATATTTTGTTTTGTATTTAAATTAAGAAGATGGTTCACTTGCATATTTTTTTGTACAGTATATATTTTAAACTTTAATGGAATGTATTTAGTAGTTGTAGCTAGGCAGGTCCACATCAGGACTTCAGTCTTGCCAATCCCTCAACCTGCATTGTTAAATAAAGATGTATGTATGTATGTATTTATGTAAAAATTGACAGCCAAGAAATAAGCCTGCTTTCACAGTTAAATGTTTCTGTTGAAGCCAAATAATTGCACTAGGTTTTCAAGTTCTTTATACAAACATGTTATCACACTAACAAACAAAATAGGGGATTGTGCTCATAATATTAACAGTACCTATCAAAGCAAGATTCCTTGGATCCCCCCTTGCATATTTTGGCTCATGTAGAAACTTTGAGTGACAATTGCAGCAAGAAACCTCTTTGAATCCATCAACAGTTGGTGACTCAGGCAACCTTTCAATGGTTTTCCCAGAAATAATATTGTTGCAGTTCTCTGTTTTGCACCTGGCTGGCAAACACCATACTGCATTTGGATCCCAAAACCATGAAAGCTCACAGAAACGGTCGCCATCCCAGACTTCTCTTTTTATTGGCCATCCTCTTTCTCTTTCCAGCCAGTGTTCCTTCTCCCGCCAGTGACCAGTCATTTTGCGGCACATTTCTGGACTTGACGCCCATTGTTTAACTTTTCCTTTAAGTCCAAGATAATAATATTTTAGTTTACCTGGCTGGCCACAATGGCGACAAGTGTCAGTTTTCGTCTCCATGATATCCCAATAACGTTTGTGAGACTCGTCCAAACAAATGAAATACTCTTTAGCATCTTGATAGCCTAAATTGACAAGATATTGTTTTGCAGTTTCCCAATCATGCGGCCACACTGCTTTGATTGATTCATCTTCATCTTCTAGTCCACGACCTCTGCAAAACATATGTCGAGCAAACACAAGTAGATCTTGAAATGTGTTCAGTGATGCTCCAGTATCCTGTGTGATGTCAAGCGACTCAAAGATACATTTTACAATAGCTTCGACCAAATTGTCAAGTGCATTTTCCTCCTCTGCATTTGCTGAACCAGATAACTCTCTTTCACATGAGTTCCTTGAAGCATTCAAATTACTTCCAGCATGAGAGACTTCCTGAAATTCAAATTCAAATGTCCCATGTTCATTTCCGATGGGGCCTTGAACACAAAGGCCAGCAGCTTCTGGAGAAAAACAAAAACAAAAACAAAAATTTCTCATTTGACCCATTTCCTACTACTAACTTTATCCCCCTCTAAGACCTACAATCTTGAAAAAAAACTAGTTGAGACATTTTCACACTGACACATTAAAACCAGAATAAATATTACTTTAAAAAACCTTAAAATTATCCACTAAAAAAATTGTAAACCCCCTCCCCCCATTCAATGTTGTTGTTTTTTTGTTGGATTGTACAAAAAATTATTTCAACATTTGAACAACATTGTACAGGGGGTGGGCCGGGGGCAATAAATTTTCATGTGCATTGAGCTTAAAATTTAGTATCTTGTCTCAACCCTTTTGTCCAAGATTGTAGCACTACATTTTCAGCCCTTTTCTATTTCAGTAAAACAAATATATACTGTACATGTTGAAGCCATTTAAACAAGCCTACACAAGGGTGGCCAAAAAACCCCTAGGGTCAGAAATTCATCAGTAAAATCTTCCAACCTAACCTACGATATTAACTATAGCTAATCCTACTTTCATGCAATTTAAAATTATTATTATCCTTAGTTTAAGCAAGAAATTTATCCATAGCTGATCATTTACAAGACCTTTTAAGCTTGTTCACTATATTGCCCAACTTACCAATTACTTCAGTTCCATCTCCATCACAACTAATACTTGCTGCAAGTACACCTTCGTGCTGCTCTTCGGTTCTGATTCTTTTTGTTCCATTACTAGATGCACTCAATTTGAGATGCGATATTTGCGTACGATAATTTACAGCTTTACCATTACAAACTCCACAGTAACAATGCACATGGACGGCTTGACGATCGGAACAGTGGCAAAGAGATGATGGAATATCAACATCGTCTGCCATTAATTCTGCACAAGTGTATCCAGGTTTCCTCCACCGCACAAAACCGCCATCCCGTCCACCATGTTTTGGATTGATGATCGTTTCCAGTCTCCTGCCAAATAGGTACGTGGCGTTGTCACTGGGCCCGAACATTATTTTCATGACGTTGCAATGGCGCGAAAAAAAAAACAATCAAAGGCGCTGTCACTCATTATATAATCCACTGCTGCAATGCTGTCGCCGACACTTTCAAGATGGCGAGTAGTAAGGGAGTTTCGTTTCGGAAGAAACTGCCGCTATTAACTAGTTCACCAGGAGGTTCTGTGTCCCTAAAAACGCAAAGTGAAGAACACGAACCCATGGATGTAATTGATGAATCTGGTGCAGCCGACACAGAATCGGTTAGCTCGGAGGATTCCTTTTCTGTGTTGTCTCAATCGACGGCAAAGTTAGACTTGCCTGTGAAACTGACGCGGGAAAACGCCCGCCAAAAGTTTGCCGCTTTCGAAGCTTCCCCTAGCAAGACTGAAGGTTAGTAGTGGTTTTCTTCAATCATTTCTTAATTGCTTTAGATAGCTATGCAATCCTAGTCTAAATAATAACATTTTCCCTTTTATCAGAATGGTCAGTCGCCGAAGTCAAGGATTGGGCGCTGAAGACTTTCGGAAGCGAAGCTATCGCAGAAAAGTTTGAAGAGGAGGAGATAGATGGACGAATACTTTTAACGACTTCTGTACAAAGCAGCAGTGCTATGGAGAGGCTAGGGCTTGTTACGCTTGGCAAGCAAGGAAAATTCTTGGAGAAAATAAACCAACTCGGTGCAGGACCCAGTGCAGGTACATTGTGTATCTATATTCATTAAGCTGCATTTTTAATTAAGTGAACTTACGTTTTTAGAAATAGATTTGAGATCTGACCGAGCTGACATTTTCAAGTTTACCCAAGAGCAATCTGCTTCAATCTTCAATTTATTTTGCCCATCCATGGTCCTTGTTGGCTTTTCTGTGTTTATTTTAAGTTGTTCAACAGTTTTAATTTTTTTTAATATTTCAGTTTAACAATTCAATGGCCAACTGGTCACTGCTGAAATTCCCTTGCTTATAGTGTTATGTTGGTGGCTTAAGTTGTTGTCTAAGCATAAACTGTGAAGGGAACACATGCTCAGAATAATATCATGCAAGCTTTAAAACAGACAACAGCCAGCGTTAAGTTTAAGTACTTAAGCTTGCATTTTTCGGAGCAGTTGCAGGATACCCCCCCCCCACTATTCTTGAATCTACTGCGCATATATTTCTTTAGAACGGGACGTGCGCAGGGGTATTCAGCAATCATGCCCGTTTTTCATTTGAATCTTTCTGTTCTCATGACTATATGTTAGTTCCAAAGATGTTGATGGGTGTATAGTTGTATCAAGTAGCTGTATTGCTTTTAGTATGTGCTATCAAATATTAATAAACCTGATCTTTATTTTAGGAATTCCCTTCAAAACAGATAAGGTGGAAGGTCCTGTAGATTTTTCCTCTTTGGACAGATTATTGACGAATGCAGAAAAAAATCAATTAACAAGTGTTGATAGGTCAATCTATAACACAAAGTAAGTCAATAGATTTCACAGTCTTGTAAATAATTAATCCTTCCTCAGAGTTCCATTTGTTGTCAGAACTCTGACGAAGTTGGGCAGTGGCCACCGAAAATTCAGTTTTTAAAAAATCGATCAGATCGGATTAATTATTTACAAGACTATGTTTCCCACCGATTGCACTAACAGTATTTTCAGTAGATTTCACAGATTTCAATTTTATATTCACGTTGAATAAGTTCTACAATATGTGTTAAGCTTTATGGAGATTTGGATGTTGATCAACAAAGCCTTATATTTATTGAAGCAAACTGATAAAAAGGTGTGATACATTTACAGTCAAACCCATAAAACCGTGAACGTTGATATTTATTTCAAGAATGTGCTTCTTAGCCAATCACGTGCAAGCTTCTAGCCAAAATGTCATTAACGGACGCGACCTTGCGGTTTGACCCGACAAGTGCAGAATGAAAACGTTGTCTGATTGGCTGGGAAACAATAATTTCAAAAATAATTTGCTAGTATTCATGGTTTTACGGGTTTGACTGTAACTCACATTATAGCAAGATAATGTAAAAATATAAAAATAATTGCATCTTTAAATAAATTCATATGTTTTATTTGCAGGAAAAAGAAAATTTCAAACTACTTAAAAAAGACCTGGCCGGAAGATGTACCAGCTCCGAGGTTCCGAAACAACCCTCGAGGAATGACAGAATTTCACAAAGTAGTCAAGACCCTTTCAAAAGATGAGGACTATACCTTTAAGAAGGCTGGTTTGGGGAGCAATGCCATCTCTCAAATAATAAGAAAACATATGGACGAACGAAGAAGAAAGGAAACAGATATGAGAAGGTCATCATCTTCTCAAAGTGAAACTGATTCATCTAGCACAATTGGAGAAAACAGCCCTGACAATGCATGCAAGGCAACACAACTGGATGACTACTTTAACAAAGGTAAGGTATACTTGCCATCTGGACATAAGGCCAATGAAAAAAAAATGGTTAGCATCCTTTTTTCTGAAGAGGTAGGGCAGGGCGGGAGGTTTTTTTTTTTTTTTTTTGATAGATGGTAGAAAACTGGGGAATAAATCAAGTATTTGTGGGTACATAAAGTGAAGCTGCTAGTCCATATTGTGGTTTGTCCAAATATTGGGCTAGTTGCTTCATTTTAATATTAAAGATTGCAACACTTACCTAACTAGCCATTCCGGGATCGTTTTCGCATGTTTTTCCCCTTTTCAAATTAAAAAAAAAATCGGGTCGGGCCGTTTTTAAGGGTCGGGCAGGGATGCTAACAATTTTTTTTTTAATGGCCTAACCCAAACCAACTATGTTTTGTTTTCTTAAATTATATTGAGGCAAGTTGTTGTTCAACACTGTGGCACCATTGTGGGTACTCATTTGTATTTATTGACCCATCCCTGAATAGGATGTGCATGCCCCAGGGTGGTACTAAAAAAAATTCATGACAGGGGAGGGGGTTAGGGGTCCGACGGAGCCTCATATGGCAAAACCCAAAAAAATACCCACGCTTGAAATTTACACCTGCAAAAAAATACCTTACATCCAAATTTTATACTCAAAGAAATACATGTACTAAAGATATATATATATAATACAAAACGAATAATCTGCTCCGTGTAAACCCCGGCACTCATACTTATCGCAACAAAAACACCGCTCTGAGATTTGAACCCCTCGAAATACCATAATTTTCTATAATAAGCCCCGGGGCTTATATTTTTCAAAGGGCTTTTTTGCTAAAAAATAAGCCCTGGGGCCTATATTCGGGGGAGGGGGGGGGCTTATACACGGAAGGGATTTTGCGTTTAAAAAATGTTAAGCGTGTTTCGAAGAAGTGCAAATTTTAAACTGAAATGACTCTTTTTGACAATCTGTCTCGTACTAAACTTAATAGAGAAACTTTATTTGCGATGTAAACAGCAATATGAATGCCATATTTACAAGTACGGTATGTCATAAAATAAAATTACAGTCACAGTCCTGCATTTACTTGAGGGATTACTCAAATTAATTTTAACCCAGCTGTAAAGAGAAAGGTGGAGCAAAGGAACATCTTTTTTTCTCGAATATTTCAGATCTGACTTTGTCATCGGCTGAAGCTGTGCTTCTTGTTTGGTTGGGAAAGACTACAATGAATGAAGTAAAACTGGACAAGGACCTGAAGCCACTCGCCCGAGAATTCAGTTTGAAACTTCTCCGAAATAAAGACAAGAACATGCACGTCAGAGCAATTGCGAGTACACTTATTGAAAAAGGTCTAGTGCTAGTGACCACTGAGTTAAATAATGTTTCAAGGGAGGATGTTACAGTTAAGGTTTAAACCTTTTTCATAGATAAATTTATTAGTTATATCACCTCAAATTGTTTATGTTTCAATGGAGGATGTCCATTGACAGTTTGAAACATTTTCACAATAACACAACATTTTCTGGGGAATTTATTTGTTGAGTTTTTCGGTTTTTCATACAGGGAAATTTTTGTCTTCATTTTCCCTTAAGTTTGGTTTGGAATATTTATATTAGAGCAAATCCTCTTGTTATTGGAGGAGTATTCAGAAGGGTTGTTACATATGAAAGCAAATCCTCTTGTTGTTATTAAAGGACCGGAGTATCAATTTTTTTTCGGTTTTTCCTTGCTGAAAGTTTAAGTGAAAAGCAGAATGATTTTGCTTAAATTTTTACACAAGTTTGGTTTGGAATAAGAAAAGCAAATCCTCTTGTTGTTATAAAAGGACCGGAGTATCAGGGTTTTGTTCAGTTTCTCCTTACTGAAAGTTTAAGTGATTAGCGGAATAATTTTGCCTCAATTTTTACATAAGTTTGATTTGGAATTATTAGAGCAAATTCTCTTGTTATTACTGGAGGAGTATTGTGGCTGCCAGTAACAGTGAAATGACTGTAATATTCCCACCCACCATTAAAATTAGATAAAATTGAGCTCTAAAATGTCAATCAAGTGACCAATCAGAATTACCTCTTAGTCGACTGTCAGATGTTCTGATCAGAAATGTTAACTTTCAACAGTAAGGTAAAGGTATCCCCCATGGAGACCCTCTTTTACTATTAATATTTTAATAATTAACTTTTTTGTGAAAAAAATTGTAAGAATGTAGAGTTATTAACTTCAAGGTGAAATTTCTCTCAATTAAACTATAAATCATCTTTGAAGATACATGTATTAGTGCATTTATGAACATTTTCCAGAAGAAGATAACAATAGTAATCACAAAGGATATGCCACAAATAATGACAATGCAGTGTACCTGTAAGCATATACATTCTCTTGTGTTACAATGTTATTACTCGTCAACTGGGATAAAAACAGGAGTATCAAGGTCAACAAGTTAACTGTTGAACAAATATTGTCAGTTTCTTTTGAGGCATTTCTGCACACCATGTATGGAAGTTCTTTGGAAGGTTCAGTTAGATTGAAGTCTTAAACTGTTGTTTACTTGTCAAAGATTGCACAATAAAAATTATTGAAGATTATAAGACATAGTGGACCTAGTTATACAAATCTATGTATTTAAATGGTCAGGTATTAAGTCTATTGATCCTCCAATCCAATGCTTGTAAGAGAAAATACACTGCTGTAAACAAAAAATTCAGTTATTTAGTTGACAATAAATACAGTTTTGTTAAGACCAAACTCCAGTTCTGTTTATCTTACAATCCAAGAATGGCTATTAAGAAATCCAGTTTTGTTAAACCCCATTTCCAGTTCTGTTTATCTTACAATCCAAGAATGGCTCTTAAAAATCCAGTTTTGTTAAACCCCAATTCCAGTTCTGTTTATCTTGCAATCCAAGAATGGCTATTAAGAAATCCAGTTTTGTTAAACCCCAATTCCAGTCCTGTTTATCTTACAATCCATGAATGGCTATTAAGAAATCCAGTTTTGTTAAACCCCAATTCCAGTTCTGTTTATCTTACAATCCAAGAATGGCTCTTAAGAAATCCAGTTTTGTTAAACCCCAATTCCAGTCCTGTTTATCTTACAATCCATGAATGGCTATTAAGAAATCC
>JAOCNB020096344.1:0-11660 GCA_026546465.2 Palythoa caribaeorum | reverse complement strand
GAGTTACTTACCCAACCTCCTTATATGAGTTACCACCCAACCTCCTTATATGAGTTACTTACCCAACCTCCTTATATGAGTTACCACCCAACCTCCTTATATGAGTTACTTACCCAACCTCCTTATATACGTTACCTACCCAACCTCCTTATATGAGTTACCTACCCAACCTCCTTATATACGTTACCTACCCAACCTCCTTATATGGTTCAACTTTGACAACCGAGAAGGAGCAGGCAGCTGGATGGTTAAAACATTTCCAAGAGGTATTCAACCATTCAGAACCAGACCAACCAGCAAACTCCATCCCTGCTTAAGATGTCCTTAACATTGACACGAGCCAACCAACAATTGTAGAGGTGAGAGAAGTTATAAAAACTATGAACAAAGTTAAAGCACCCGGCATTGACTATATCTATTCTGAAAATACTCTACACAAACATAGACACTGCAACAACTGTTTTAGTTGAGCCTTTCAATACGATCTGGCACCATCAACACCGTCCCAAGTGACTGCTTAAGGGACCTTATTGTCAAACTACCAAAGAAAAGAGACTTGCAAAACTGCGACAATCGGTGTGGAGTGACTCTTTGTATTCCCAACAAGATCTTCTGCAGGATTCTACAGCATATTTACTCAGCAAAATGGAAAAAGCTTCGGCAAAAGCAGGCTGGATTTAGAAAGGGACGATGGCGCATTGACCAGATCTTCTCAATGAAAAGAATCATCCAACAGTATCTTGAATGAACGCTCCCCTGTTTATCAACTTTGACTTCAGGAAGGCCTTTGATAGCATGCACGGACAGACTTTGGAAGATCCGAGAATCCTAGAAACCAAAAGAAAAAAGATCACCGCACTAATTAAGATCTTCTATGACCAGTTTGAACGTAGTATCATCAGCGATAGTAACACCATCTCCAACCCATTTCTGGTGTCCGCTAAGGTTGCATCCTTTCCCCCATCTTATTCCTAGTTATCAGACTGGATAGCACACCAGACAACATATGACAAGCCCAGAGGAATCCAACAAATCTTCCTGTCCCATCTACAGATCCGAAAATTTTGTATTTAGTTTATCTTATAACTTTTATGATTTTTTGTAACGGGTCCACAGTAAATGACTTAATGTGCCATATGTGTTATCTCTGCACTTGAATTGTACTTCTTGTATTTTTTCAAATATGTTTTTTGTCCATGGTGAAGCTAACAAAAAATAAATTAGAAATAGGTTTATCGTGGAATTCGTTAGAACGCTTCGTTCGTAGCCGTAAATAAAACATCGAGTTTTTACTGTCTGGTTCTAGACGATTAGTTAGTAGAACAAAGTGATAGAGAACAACCTGAATGGTACAACAAGCTGAATGGTACAACAAGCTGAATGGTACAACAACCTGAATGGTACAACAACCTGAATGGTACAACAAGCTAAATGTAGAGGAAGTCGAGTAGGGAGGAGGTGGGATGAGGTAGCTGTTGAGAGGAGAGTTAGCGAAATGAGGTGGAAGTCGAAAAGGAAGGAACCAGGATGAGGTGAATAATCGAAAAGGAAGGAACCAGGATGAGGTGAATAATCAAAAAGGAAGGAACCAGGGTGAGGTGAATAATCGAAAAGGAAGGAACCAGGGTGAGGTGAATAATCGAAAAGGGAGGAACCAGGATGAGGTGAATAATCGAAAAGGGAGGAACCAGGATGAGGTGAATAATCGAAAAGGGAGGAACCAGGATGAGGTCAATAATCGAAAAGGGAGGAACCAGGATGAGGTCAATAATCGAAAAGGGAGGAATCAGGATGAGGTGCATAATCGAAAAGGAAGCCTGAGCCGCGATTAGTAAAGTAGGCGACAAGGGAGGTGCCGCGGGATTGAGAAGAACAGTCGATAAGGGATTTGGAGAAACCGGGATTAGTTGAGCAGTTGAGAAGAAAGGAGCCGTGATGAAGCGAACAGTCAAAAAGGAAGGTTGCTGAGGGAGTTGGAAAGGGGAGGGGTGATAATGGGGAAAATGAAATAGCCGGGAGCAGGCGATTCACGTGAGGTGAATGGCCAAAATTTTACCATTCTATACGGGAGAAAATTAGTGTTGGAATTTATCATTTATTATACAAAATGTATCCTCAATAAACTCACATAATATAAACTAAAAGTGAAATAAGCTCCTCTGTTAAGGCAACGAATAAAACAGAGATACACCTTTGAGGGTTTGCATGGATTTTATTTTACATAGCATGTTATTTTCTGCTGTCTTTAACACTAGAGACTGACACTCAAAAGCTTTTTCATGATGTCAGTTTTAGCGGCGAGATCAAGCCATTACTATACATTTTAAACAGATATAAAGTCTATTAACTTACTGTACACCATTGATTTTTTCTACTATTTCTCCTGCTTTGTTACTAAGTGTACAGGTGTAACCGTGTAATCAAGCTAAATTATGTTTGCCTGCACAACCAGGTGACCGCATGCGGTGTTCACTCTCACAAACCTTGGTAAAACAGATTTTTGTTTTCAGAAAAAAAAATTGTGTTTCTGAAATTCTTATAATACAGATGTTTTGAAAAATCATCACTGGTTTTATTTTACTAATCTCAAAAAGACGGTTAACTGGTGTTTCCAAAACGTTGTTAATAAAAACCATGACCTACAAAATGATCAACCCGATAAAACAAGTGATATGATAATAAAAAAAGGTTACTTTAGGAAAAAAACAAATTTTACAGAACCAAAAGTATTTTATGAAGGGAAATTAAAAGTTGCTTTATTTTTACTAAGTTAATTACAAAGCTATAAATAGAAATGAAATACTAATACACAACTGAAATCAACGGTTCGCCAGTAATCCAGAAGCAAAATTGATTTATCATTCTCATCAATCAATAACATTCTATAGAGCTCAAAGTCATTGTTTCGCGACTTAGGTAAGTAGAGATGAACACTGCATGCATGCAACCTAGTCAAGAGCTTTATATTTAGTATGTACACTGATTAAATATAAGGATTAAAGTACGATTCTTTTAAGCTAAATAGAACTATAATACATTTCAATTACCATCAATATTATATGGCTGCCGATCTACTTTTCAAAATTCTTCACTCTTTTCTATGAAATCATTTTCGAACTTAATATAATACGTACAAAAAACGTATTCTAAATGTCAATTTTAATAAATAAATTATTAGGGAACGTGAGCTCTGTACTGATATGTACTATACTTTTCCCAACGTCCTTATATGGTTATAACTTTCTCTCATTATCCATATATGGGTATAATGTTCTCCCTCACAGCGTTCTCCACTAGAACAATACAAGTAGCAAATTCACAAAAGTTATATTCATTTGATTTCTATAGAATATGACGTATAATAGTAAAACGTTTAGAAAAAAAAAAAAAAAGAAATAACTGTAATAAATACCAACAAACGTATTTAAATATTGCGGTTCAAATTATATAACACATATAGTTAAAGCTATAAATGACGGTTTTAGTGTGTGAGTGTGCTTGGAGATACAAACCAGATTCAATGAGGTTGTTTAACAAAAACAGCGGTTTGGTAAGAAGTCGATTCAATTCCGTACAAAATAAATGATTTTCGAATTAATGCGGGGCCAGTTTTAATAACAGTTCATCATTGAAAAATATGCAGTTATCAATTACAGAATTTTCGAAACAAACGTATATTGTGCAGAAAGTATTATAAAATACATGTTCGCTTTCAAACAACTATCCTTGTGTATGCATTTCGCCCTTTTCCTTGCACCACTGTAAGTAATTTCTTAGTACTGATAAAAAAAAACAGCTTTTTGAAACTTGAAGGAGTTTATCAACAAACAAAGTGAATAAATGTTTTCAGTCTCTGTACATGTGTATATGTAGAAGAAAAGACATAGGGTTGTAAAAAACAAGAAAAAAAACTCAAACAACTTGGCGGTGAAGTCTTTTTTAAGGTTCCTATAAAATAAAAATCCGAAAGAGATTTTTATCTGTCTGTCTCATATATAAAAGAAAACAATACAAGCTTTAGTACTGTTTTGCGCTGCAGAGCTGTTTCGTGTTACAAGGCAACTGCACGGCATCCCATGATACTTTGCTTTTGCCAAACTTAAATGTAGGTCATCAAAGAGTTTCTTCCAAAAATTTTACGTGTTAGGTTGTGTTTGCTTTCTCGCAATCTGAATTAAATAAATAGCTATTATTATAAAATTGTGTGTAAATAAGTTAAACTGTAAAATTGATACGTGAGAGGAGTCAGTATGTCTTTTACAATATCGATCAGCGAAGAATGTAAACTATCTGGTGGTATGTAAAATATTTGTCAAGTCCAAATATTAATAATAAATAATAACTCTGTAACAGTTAATACCGGAAAAAAAACTGAACCATAAATTGAGTGACTGTGTTTGGCTGAAACATACAAATGATTGTTCATCAAGCTCTATTTTTATACATCTGGCTCTTCCTTGTTTTTTATCATTTATGACATAAGTTACTAAAGCCTTTTGGTTGTACTTTTTTCACAACAGTTTAAACCAGGCCTAAGATTGCACTCTTACGATGAGGCACTACATCATTATATATACTGAACTACTTTGACGCAACTAAATATTGGGGAGGAGCATCAGGGGCTTTGTCCATGCTTGTCACCATGTGCATAAACTCTGTAACACAAGTTAGCAGTTTGCTCATTAGACTTGCCACACTGCATCTGATTAATTAGCAATATAATAATCACAATAAGAAGATAACAGTAACGGTAATGATAATGACAACGACAATGACAATGATAACGACAACGATAATGATAATGATAATGATAATGACAACGACAATGACAACGACAATGACAACGACAATGACAACGACAATGACAACGACAATGACAACGACAACGACAATGACAATGACAATGACAACGACAATGACAACGACAATGATAACGACAACGATAACGACAATAACAACGATAACGACAACGACAATGACAATGACAACGACAATGACAACGACAACGACAATGATAACGACAACGACAATGACAGCGACAATGACAACGACAATGATAACGACAACGATAACGACAACGACAACGACAACGATAACGACAACGACAATGACAACGACAATGACAACGACAATGACAACGACAATGATAACGACAACGATAACGACAATGACAACGATAACGACAACGACAATGACAACGACAATGACAACGACAATGACAATGACAACGACAATGACAACGACAATGACAACGACAACGACAATGACAACGACAATGACAATGACAACGACAATGACAACGATAATGATAATGATAATGACCATGACAGTGATAATGACAACGAGAATGACAACGACATGAAAATGATAATGACAACGAGAATGACAACGACAGTGACAATGATAATGGCAATGACAATGACAACGACAGTGACAATGATAATGACAACGACAACAACAACGACAATGAAAATGACAATGACAACGACAACAACAATTATAATGATAACGACAATGTCAATGTCAATGACAAGGACAATGATAATGATAATGATAATGGTGGATGATGTTAGTAACTGCTGTGACAAAAGAAGTGGATGCTTAAGACAGAACGAAAACAAAACATCATAAGTGGCAGGAAGCTGTGACCATGCTAGTTTGCTGAGTTACATTATAACGTGATAGAATTGCTTGGGGACCGGCCAGACATTATGTAAACTCCAGTCAGTGTAAGATGGAAAAACGCCGTACAACACGCGTTTATTGTCGCCATACCTTCCTCTTTTACGAAAAGTTAAACTGTTAACTAACCTTGAAAATTTATTACACCATCACCATCCAAATCAGCTTCTTTCATCATTTCCCGGACCTCCTCATCTGACAGTTTTTCTCCTAAACTGCACATGACGCTTCTCAGCTCCCATTCGCTATGAACAAACCAGCCAATAAGAATTAACAGTCACTTGTAATCTCAGAAAGTATACGTGAGCGCGTGAGGAGAGGGACGTAGATTGACCCAAACCGATCAGTTTCAGCAAATAACGTCTAAATAAAAAGAATAGCACATAAACTAAAATGTTTTTGGCTTTCGAAAGCCAATGTGAACTCTATAAACTAAAACAAGAGTTTAATAGGACAACAGAGTTAAGTATTACAGTTTTACCAGCTGGTAGGGATAGATTAGAGAAGATTAAACTCACAAACTTCTGCCATTATTATATGTACTGGGCACTCAGGCCACACGCGGGCATTCTTACCCTCAAACAAGAGTAAGCCCGAGTGCCAGCAGCCGTGGCCGGACAGCTGTTTCAGTACAGCGGCCTTATTGGACCTCGTGAGCACAGCACAGCTAACAAATACAACTCCACTTCCCAAAATCGTTAAGTAAAGTTAAGTACAAGCGTAACGCATGTGGGATGTGGCTTAGAAAGAGTAACTCACAAGTTCAGCACATGCGTGATAATGTTAAATGCAACCACTTTACTGGGCATGCGCACTAAGGCCACATGGAGATAGTGGGGCATTACCCTTTGTATCTACCCTTAGATAATAACGATTCTAAATGTTAGCAGCCATAGACAACTGTTTCAGCTTTATCAGGTCTCTTTAGTACAGCACAGCTATCAAAACAAGCTTGGGTTTTCACGAAAAATATCAATTAAAGTGAAAGTTTTTAAAACGTTTGTGGCAAGTGGCCGAGATATAGTGGCTGCAAGTTATACATCTGCCACGGTAATTGCATGGATAAGCAGGTGATTCTAACCTGGACAACCTCGGATAGGCGAGTGATTCTAACCTGGACAACCTCGGATAGGCGGGTGATTCTATCCTGGACAACTTTGTTAAAACGAGTAAGATTTTGATCCAAACGTACGTTTGGGCTAGAAGGTTTATAGTTTTTGTTTTTTTGTCAGTTTAGTGTCTGACCGAAACTGACAAAAAGCATATCCTCGTTCATCTTTGAAACGTTAATTTAAGTTCTCTTAATTTATTTTTGTATGTAGTATTTCTATATGCCGTTGTTCTTTCTGTAAATTAGACTTTTAAACTTTAACGAGCGAGCCTCGAACACCGAAGGTGCTTTTCACGAGGGCACAAAGCCTTACATGTTCTACTTTTAAATCTACTTTCATAATACAATTTTAAAAAAGTTATAAAATATACAATACAATACAATTCAATACAATGCCTATGGCTATATACTGAGTTATACAACTACAATTTCTGCAAACTAGTTAAATTAATTTTCTTGTTCTTCAACAAAATTTCTTAAATGGAAGATCGCCAGTTTTTGTACCCAAAAGCGACGCCGCCAGTAGATATCACTTTAACGGCTATAGTGAGAAAGTATCCCTTGTCACATAAGATGCCGCTCGCGTGCGAATCGACAATTTCTCAACAAAAGTTCATAAATTAAAAGTTATGCAATAAAAAAAAGATTGCCAGCTGCCTTATTAAATTGCACCCAAGACGGTTTTTGAATCAAATCAAATCAAAGCATAATCTCGTTCAAACGTTGTAACCCTTGTTTTTTTTTTTTGCTGCCTGCTTACGTTTGGGGCTTAAATGAAAATTTGTATACTGTAAAAAGATAAAACTATATTTGTAGTACTATTATAAGTTAGTGTTATCTTGTTAGAATAGTACCAAACCTTATCGAGCCGTCTCCATTTCGATCAAAAACTTTAAAGGCTTCCCGCATCTCTTCCTCCGCATCCCTACTCTGCATTTGTTTTTTCATCATCAACAAAAATTCCTGAAAATCCACTTCTCCATTTCCTTAAAAACAAACAGCATAGCGAATTTTGTAATTAAATATTTGCTTCGGCCATTGATGCATTGATAATTATACGCAAGGAGATAGATGATTTACAATTGACAGTAAAAAGTGGATTTCTTACTTGGCCATGACTTCATGGCTCACTCCAAAATTGTGACTATAACTGCTCGCGGTTTTTTTTTTTTAAATTACCAGTTCTTAAAAAGAATTTTAAATAGAAGTCAGCCATAATCTTGATCAGTTTACCTTTCACTCACATTTCATTCTGTATTAAGATTTACTCACGTCGCACAATATATTTAATGCTTTAAAACGGGATTAAAAGGTATTCGCGCAAAGAAGTTAAACATCTACAATACCGTTTGACAACGGCAAAACATTTAAAAATTAATGTGCAAATTTTCGTTTCTATTTCAAAACTGAGCCAAACTCACCAAAATTACAGTAAAAACGCCAAGCCAGCCTTTATATCTTAGATAAAAAATAACTATCATCGGGGTTTGTCAAATCAAACCATGTAGTCTACAAATTTTAATACATGCAAAACATATCCATCGTTAACACCTAGAAATTCGAGACGCAGAATTTAATATTTTTTTCCTTGAATAGTATTATTTTTAAAGATTTGAATATTGTTTTAGTTTTAATTGGAAGTAAATATTGTAAAACCGTGCTTATCCGTAATGACAACCACGCATTTATCAGAACTGAAAATCCACGGGTGATTGACACTTAAGACTTGTTTGTATCTTTATTCTGCAATAATCGGCTCTGTTTTCAAAAGGTGTCTACGCTTGTTGTTCATGAAAAAAGTAATAGAAACTAAAGCATTTGAACGTTCAGCAAAACAGAAATCTTTCTAAATACTGTCATGCATTCACACCCCTTGGAGAAAGCGAATCGTTGCATGCGTACGTAAAAACCATATCGAAAAGAGAAAGAAATTTTAATCTTCTTTAAAAAGATAGAAAAACAATGCATACAAATGAAGACAATTTTCTTTGTTCTTAATGACGTCTAACTAATTGCTGTCTTAAAATATAGCCAAAAGGTGGTTGAAATGACTCATACTTTAGTCGACTACACAGAAATAAACCCATGTGAAAATTTTGTTTATAATATTTACCTTCCGAGTATTTCCAAAAGGACAAAATGAAATGTGCTGTTTGCGCATCGTGAAATCCTTTAATTTTTGACGACGATTTTCAAAATTTCCTTCGAAAATGGACAGCGAGTTACAAACTATGGCATTAAAAGATTTCGCATACTTTTGGGTGTGCGCACAACTCATCAGTCATTTAAAAAAGTAAATACGAAAATCGTGCTTGAACGGATAATGTCAGGTTACCAATGACTCCAAACCTGACAAGAAAAGTAAGAAATGATTAATAAAAATTAGTTAGTTTTTGATCAAAAAGTTCTGATTTTTTAATTTTCAAAGAAACTGGCATGAATAATTTCGAGAGATATGAATTCTCGCTTTGTCCGGTTTTGAAAACACTAATGAAGGTATGTCACCGCGCTCTTCAATATTAATACCTTAAACTCTTTCTTGAACTGTAATCCTTTGTTACAAGAGTAATAGCCATTGGCACAGATCTTTAAAAGGTCTTACAAATGTAGCAATTTTCTATGTAGTGCTAACACGAGAGAATTCTTTTCAATTTCTAATACAATGGCCCCGGGGATCAAAACAGTCTCGAAGAGCCATTGTAATCTTTTCTTTTCTCTTTTTTTTTTAACTGTATTTTACATGTTGTTTTTCAAATACACTAAGCTTATATATAATACAAAGAACATCGGTGTACAAAATTTATAAATGCGCCAAAACAGTTTTTAGTACTAGAAGAAATTTTCTTACTTTGATTTCATAGGAAGAAATGATATCAATTTTTTTCAATCAAAGTATTTTCTCGTTTGGCCGCTGTAAATCTATACTAAATGAGCAACCAAATTGGATTCAATTGTACTTGGTGATGAAGAAATAAAAAGAACTTTGATATAACAAAAAATTGTGCTCCTATCGATGTGTCAAACAATTTACAATTTGTTTGTACCTTAAATTTCATCCGGAAATTCAGCTGTCATTGAAGTGAACAATTCAAACAACCATATGAATTCGTAAATTTTAATATTATCTTGAAACTGTTTTTTACCGTGCAAGAAACTGCAGCATTACAACTTTTGCAGCCCAAACACAAACTTTGAAACTGGTTTCAAAATAAACTGTCTATATTTCAAAGAACACAATTTCGGTATTGTCTTGACATAAGCTATTTGCAAACAAAGTTTCTGCGTGAAATATTTCAAATAAAAAGAGATAATTGAACTCTCACCATCTACATCCACCTCTCTAATCATCTGCTGGAGTTCTTCGTCTGTTGGAGACTGCCCGAGTGATTTCATAACGACCTCCAGCTCATCGTTCGATATCGTACCACTGCCATCTTTGTCAAACAACTGAAACGCTTCTTTGAGTTCTGCAAAGTTCAAAACAAATTATTTAAACAAATAAAATTCGGTGTTCGCTAGCAAGGAGAATTATGCTGCTGTCCTTCTTGAAAACAGGAAGAAATTAAAGCGACTTTGGCGAAAGCGTGAACCAACCTTGGACTTGCTCCTTGGAAAGCTCTTTCTCACCCTACAAAGCGAAGAAAATCGGTTGAACCGAAGAATAATCTTTATTTGATAAATTTGCCAATCATGGTAGAATTTCAATATTTTATGCAAAAACTAATGGCGTATGGATCGATTTACCCCGTTAGGAGACGAAGTTATAGTTTTTCCAACTTTGGAAAATGAAAATGCGAAAAGATGAAACTAAAACTTCACACTCACCATTTTGTATCTATTCGGCAAAATTATTCTCAGTAAATTTTATAATGAGGTATTAACGTGTCCTCGCATACAGTTCTACTCGGCCGTCTCACTCATCCTTTTGATTAAACCACTGTCCGCATAAATTTAAAATGTTTTGGTGTGCAATGACGTAAAGAGCTCTTTGTCTATGCAAAAACGGCGGCGTCGTATTATAATTGCAAATTACGTGCTAAACACCTGTTTTCTTTTACGCTGAAAGCGATTTATGATTGGTTGAAAAACATGCATCTCACATGAGCGAAGCGTAAGCAAATAAAAGTGGTTTTAAAATATCTTGGATGTTTTATAAACATGCAGCTTTTATTTATGTATTTTGAAAATATTCAGAACGGAAGAAAAATTTAAGTTGGTCTGTTTGGTTCTAAGTCAGCTCTTCGATTCACTTAGACTCACCATGGTTTCGTTTTTCGGTTTGGTGTTTTGATGTAGCTGAACTACGATCAGTATAAAGACGTGCTTGTCGATTGGCGAGGGTTGGTAGATGAGTGGTTTGGTCGTTCCATTTTTTCGAGTGTCTTCCTTAATTATGTCTGCAAGCGATAGAATCGAAAACATTCGTGGGCGGCGAACTCTGGAGAAACTTTTATAGGGTTAAGCGATTTTCCAGTTTATAAATTCACACTGAAAATTTCACGTCTTTTAAAACCTGTCAAAAAAATTCATTTTTTTAAATAAAGAAATTCGTTTTTTATTTTTATTTTCGTAAAATTCACGAATGACACAATTAATGTTTTGGCATTGGCCAGGTATGCAAAGATCAGCACGTACAATTACTGCATCAATAGTTTTCATCACGTTTTTATCTCAAAGGCGCAGTTTGATTTTATCGTTGATCAAACCATTCATCTCAGCTATCAGAAATGACAGATATGCAACAGAAATCGACTTTGTGGTTTGCTATCGAATAAAGATTTCTTCAGTGATAATAAAATCACGACCCAAATTGGGAAAAGATTGCTCTGATTCCCACATAGGTTTATGGGTTTGCTAAGATTTTTAA